>JAQIUQ010007396.1:0-207500 GCA_030378365.1 Hybognathus amarus | reverse complement strand
AAATTAAACTCGTTAAAAAGTAATTTTTGCTGTACATAATAAATGTTTATTGCTTGTATCACTGTGGGTACATTTAATGGCAACGAATAACATTTTTAATAAAGAAAACGTGATATTGTTAACTGATACATTATTAAAAATGATTTTAATCAGAGTTCACTTACAGAGGTTATTTGCATCCAACTTGTGAATAATGAATTTCATGTACTGTATGTTTCGTTCAAAAAGGAAAAACAAAGATGATTTGAGTCATGTATCTTAGGCAAAGACAATGCATTATTTCTGCCAGTTTGAACAAGGTCATTGTTAAATCGTATCATTTTAAAGCTGTATAATTTTTAGGACAGTGATCTGGTTTCAGTCTGTACTGCACTGTACAATTTATGACTTTAATTTCCATCATATGTGGTTTATGACTGAGCAGGTAAAAGGGCTAGAAAATTGTTAACAGACTTTGATAGATAACACAAAGGAAATCTGATAGATCTCAATACAACGTTAATACAAGATGATCTGCAAACCAGTGTGGGTTAGCAGTCTCAGACAGCCACTTCAATTCTGGAAAGCAGACACAAGTGTTTCCACTGATTTGACACTGCATTTTTCATCCTAAAATGTCTCACAATGACAGACCAGATTTTCTCCTGCTTATTTATTTAGCCAAGAGTTTGTTTGCAAGGCCCTTTGTTGTTCTTTTTTCTTGTGCCTTGTATTTCTAAACCGCCAGCACAGCCGGTCCGCAGCTTGGTGCTTGGCTTGTTGAGTTGTGCCGCCCTATTCAGACAGCCACCCTGTCATCGTGCAGCCGTCTTCTCCTCCCTGTGAGCCTCGGAGCTTTGCTTGGTTAACTCAAACCAGCTTTGGGATGTTATTTTCGGACATAGACTTCTTGAACCAGCATTTCTTGCGGGCAAATGTAATTCAGCCCATCCGATTGTGCTTGGTGTCGCCCATCTCTCGCTTTCTGTTTTTCTCTGTCTCTGTCCCTTTTTTTAACCCCTTAAATTACCATCTATGCTATATAGAAATAAATGATACCTCAATTCTAGGGAGCGCGGGGCACAACCTAACGCGGGGTTAAATGTAACACGCCGTTTCATAGTTCGTCAGGATCAAGCAGGTTGTCTTTCTGCTATTTTTCTCTTGCTGCCAGAAGACAGTCTCCCGCGAATTTCCGGAAGGTTTTGATTATATTTTGTGAAGATACTGGACAAAGAGTGTTTTGACACCATGAAAGTATTTTTTTTCATCATAGGTTTTTTTCGGTTTCTGATTTGGGTGTATACGTTTCCAAATCTAACTTTATATTGCCTTAATCACTGTCTTGTTGGCTCAAACATAGCACCGTTTTGAAACATGTCAGCAATTCCTAGCGACTGTTAGCTAGGCTTAAAATATGTAATACACAGCGGGGTTGGTTGTAACAGAGTGTACAATGATAATCAAATGAAAACGAAGCCACACAACTTTTCAGGTTTGAGTATTTATTTATACATTTAACTTTGTTAGACTTTCACAAACAATGTTGGAATTTAAAATGTTTAAAATTTAGTGTACTATGAATGATAACTTGTTTATTTATTAAAAATATGGCCATGCTTTTAATGCAATAAACCCTTTAAATTTTTATTTTAAGCTCATTTGTATTATTATTACTGTTATTATTATTAATAATAATAATTGTACATGCAGCTGCCACACATAAATCTAATTTAATTGCAATTACAATATTTATAATTTTATTTATTATTATTTATTGCAAAACTATGCTGCCCTTTTCTATGTCTCTATCCATGATATTGATCCATAATAGAAGGATGATTGGATGAGGGATGGATGTATGGATATCTGTCTATACAGATGCACAAACAATATCAAACTATACAAAGTAAAATAGTACTGAATTATGTGTGTTACACACGAGTGTTACAACTAACCCCTCTATCTGTTACAATTAACCCCGTATATGGGTTAAGTTGTAACATTTGCACTTCTGTCACTTTCAGTGCAACTGTATGAAAATGGTAGGTCCTAGAAAAAAAACTTTAAGTGGTCATTTGTAGCAGAGATGTGTATGGTGCTTGTGTAAAAAAATATTAATCTAACCTAATAATTTTTTAATTAATTTAGCCAAAACCAAAAAGCGTTAGGTTGTGCCCCGCTCTCCCCTATCTCTGTATCGATTCTACAGTACCTGTCTGTCTGTGTGTCTGTCTAAATATATTTGTCTGTCTGGCAATCTATCTCTGACTGCTGTTCAGTCCATATGTCTGTCTATATATCTGTATGGTGACTGTCTATGTGAATTGCTGTATGTCTGTCTTTCTATGTATCTGTCTTTTTGTCTATATCTATCAATCTGTCTGCCTAATCACCCCAGCAACATGCTTACTACTTTGAACAGCTTACCAGCTACCCAGAACCACCTTGGCATCAATTTCAGTTAGAGTAATATTGCCCAGAATGATCTGTAATGCATGTTTGAGAAAGAGCTCCAGTGTGTCCAACTGCTGTACTGTTATGGTAGTCCAAAGTGTTGGCTTGACTGCAGTGTGGCGGTATGCAGCCTTTTGCAAGTGTCAGGAAACCCTGTGTCAGAGGCAATGGAATTATTTTTGAATTGTTAGTTTAAATGTGCCCTGCCTCACTAACTGCAACCCTGCTATTAGAAGTTCAACCATTCTATTTTTTCCCCTTTTTGCTGAGTCTTTCATTCTATGCAACACAAGCATTTTTTTTTGCATGTGTGGTTTTGTTAGAAGCCACATGTCATTGATTGCCTTTTATACGGCACTGATATCTGCTCTGATTTTAAAAGCCCAGCGGTGCATATCAAGGACTGCAGGTCTTTAGGTTTTACAGGAGGCAACGACCTGTGAATGATGGGGTTTGAACCCCTGCAATGCTGATGTGTTTTGCTCTTGTGAAAGCACAAACAGTACACTTTCCCGTGGGACTGTCCTCCCCAGGGTGTCCGAAACTGCTCTGTGGTGAAGTTAAGAGTGGAACTGCTGTGGGGGGTGTATAACTTCGAAATGAGACAAACGACTTAAACATCTGAGGTTTGTGGTGTCATCAGTGGTTTTGGTATTTTGAAAAGCAATACTGAATCCCTCAGGTTTGTCTCATGGATTGTCTCATTTGAATTTAATGAAATTATGCTGATTAATTATATAAAATAAATCACATACATAAATGTTTATAAATATAGGTTCATTTTTGATTAATGTATTTATTTAAAATATTATTTGTAGTATATTAGATTTACATTATTATTTTAAAGGGGTCATGAACTGGCTTTTTAGATGTTTTTATTTTGTTGTCTGAGGTCAACTTATGACGTTCGCTTGGTTTTTACATTCAAAAACATAAAAAATAATAAGCTAGGGGCTATTTTCTTCCCTAGTTTTCAGCCTACTTGAAAAATGCTCGGATTTTATGGGCGTATCGCATTGAAGACTAGGAAGTAAACGCCCACTGCTGTGAGTGGATAACAGTTTTGTATATTATAATGAGCTTCAACTCTGTCGTTTAGTTTTCGGTTCGGTGCACGTGGGGAATTTGTTTAGAAAACCACTGTTGTAAAATGGCGACCGGAATGATTCGCCCATACATGTTTGACCCAGAGTCCGATCCGAATTCGCAGGACAATGAACCAACAGCACCTCGAATACAACGGATACTTGTAGACACATACACATAATTATTAGATATCAAACGATCTGTAACAATGCAATGCTAGCCGAGTAGATTATTATTTCTAAAATAATACTCACATAAGTATGTTGCACCACTCCTGTTGGATCCAATATAGAAGGTACCAGCGCCTTTTTAATCTTAAATCGGTCTGTAAATCCAGCCTTCGAACTGTGTCTTGTTCACAAAAGAATCATCAGTGAAATGAAGCGAACATACGATATGTTTTACACTCATCTGCTGGAACGTCATTAAAAACAAATTTTAACCAGGCATTCCTAATATTGGAATCCAGAGGAAGCTTATGCAGCAACTGTCTTCTTCCACAGCCAGGCACGGCACAACATTTTGTCAACTGAATGTTTATTGCTGGTAGCTCGCTCTGGTTTGTCATCACGAGGTATGCTTTTGTTTACCTATGCGTGAATGCGCGGAATCGGATGGGCGGGGCTAAACCGGCCGTGTTGAAGTAGGCGTTGATGAGCGGGTGGGGTTTTAGCGTCATTGACGTCATACTTCCACACTTTCAAAAACGAGACGTTTGTTGAGGCTGGTGTCAATAAAAGCTTTTATTGGACTAACAAGGTCGTTTTCAGTTCTGAAACTTACAGGATATTCTTATAATATGATGACCTCTTAAATGTCAAAAGCTCAAGGAAAAATTGATTTCTCACTTCATCACCCCTTTAATTGTTGATTTATCAAATTTATATTAAACATTCATTTTTGCAAGTCTGTTGCTGATTTGGGGAAGTAAAAAAATACATTATTTTTAATTATACGTTTTTACAATTTGCAACATAACAGTATTCATGTTGTTTTCATGATTATTTGCCTTTGCTGGAGTGAAAGGGAGTCATACATTTTTTAGTTTAAGATCCCTATCTGATCCCAGTTATAACAAACCTGTTGGTCGTAAATCACCTTTTATTTATCCCTTTTTTTACTGTATTATTGCTCCCCGCTGCCCCATTCACCCACACGTCTTCCAACCCCCTGCGGCCTGTCTGAGTAACAGATAGCTCATCATCACTCGTACAGAAGTGCACTGATCATGAGTGATAGCAGCCCTTTTTAGCTCTGAGGTTGTCATACATGAGTACATGTGTGATTGTTAATGGTTATGCCTTCAGATATGTGTGTGGTCCACAAATATGTGAATGTTTTTGAAAGTTTTCATCCTCAGCTTGCATCCTCAGGCCTACTGTTAAATCTCAGATTGTGCATGTTTATGAATCATCAGTTCAAAATGGTCTTTTTTTCTATTCTAGAGCTCAAGGAAAACAAACCTCACAGACTTTATTCTTGTAATGAACAGAAGTTTCCAGCATTGTGCTATTCCAGCTCCTGCTGGTGTCATTTGTGGGTTTCTGAACTTTATTATATGCTGTCACAAGTGACATACATCCCGCCGGAGGTACGGAGCAAAATTTAAGACGAATGTTAGGTTGAAGAAAGAATGAAAGAGACTAATGCTTCAGGACAATCTTTAGCATAGTTTCCATGACAACATTTGTGTTGCAACTGCATCACCGAATTCCCACGGGCCGACTCCTGTAGAGACACAAAATTCAAAACAGGAAACCAATTTGTAGGCTTGCTATATTGTCTGGGGAAAGTATTGTTCTTTGCACAGCCTTAAAAGGTGGCTACATAGACTGTGACGTGCATAAACAAAATGCGCAAGTTGGCAAAATAGAAATGTGACCAACGCTTGTTTTTTACCAAAGAATGCATCATTTTTACAAAAGCTGTATGGTTTATTCCTACTTGGCTAGTTAAAACCGCTAAAAGTTGTTAGCTTTACTTTGTTGACTTTACTCTTTGTTGTACAAACAGCTCCTTAAAGGGTAACTAAATCCCTGGTCAGAGCCTGACTCCACCCACTGGCAATATTTGAAAAATGCTGAAAAAGTGGGCAGACCCCAGTGGAGATAGAGGGGACAGAAATAGATGCTAAAACACTCTAACCTGTCGTTTTCAATACTCACAATTCCAATTCCTGACTCCCTACAGTGGTTTTGAGGAAACATGCTGGTTTTTCTACTGCCAAGGGCGTAGCTCGCGTGGTGACCTGAAACCTGCGTACGTCACGAAGTGCGGAACATCCAATAGGAAAATTCAACTGCAGTAGCCACCGTTCAACCTGAAGAGGGCAGCACTAAGACGTTTTTACACCATATATTGTAGAAATAAAACACTTTATACACAAATGCCAAAAAAGTTACTTGAATCAATGACTGGTATTAATAAATCTATTCTTACAGATCATTAACTAAAGAAAAGTTGGTTTAGTGTTTTTTTTTAATGCAATTGAACTTTCAAATTAAAGATTAAAATGTTCCGATGCCCAAAAATGTCTTAAATTGCCATACTGTCTTTAATCAACTCAATCTTAGGCTTTGTCCTGTAGATGCTGTGCCTGATTAGCGTAATGTAGCATTTTATTCTTTTATATCTATTTGTCCGAGCGACTTTTATTTTGAAGCCATTGTAAAATAGCCAATTTATATATACCCAAATGTGCATATTAAGTGAATTCATATTGCTCCAAAATGCCTGTGTGTTCTGTTTATTACTGGTTATACATGGCCATTCGTATGCTTTGAACGAATTAGCATATTTAGCTGTGGCATCTATTGTGTTGATTGTTCTTGTTCATGATTCATTCGATATCTGAGAGATTTGTTTTTTTTTCTTTCAGATAGTTTGTCCTTTTTAGGACAACTTCTAAAAGCTAACCATGCTGTGCAAAGCCACTACTGCCTTAGGCTTTGGTTTATCTGAGAGAAATTTTGAGTCTCTGAGGACGGATTTGATAGTAAGACGAGAGGTGAGGCGACTCGCCCGGTATTTCTGGGAAAGACATGTTTGTTTTGCAGTCAGTTTTCTTCGGCTGATGGTAAGAGCTTAAAGGCATGGAAAAAAAACAAATCCTGAAAAAGCTCTCCTCGCTGTGGATTTAGCCACCTTGGGACACCTCTTCTTTTGAAGTATCAAAAGCGATCAGGTGCTTTATCTGCACTCGCGTTTCAAGAAAAGTTAGCACACCCAGACATCCTTATGATAAGGATTGTTAGATAGTTTAGTGTGATGGGGTGTTTTACAGTCTTTTTGGGGTTTCGGCTTAACTCACTGCTAATTCACAACAGTGAGTATGGAAGTGTGGGCTGGTTTACATGTCCTTTTCTGCTGTGGTTTCAAAATATATAGAATGTCAAAGTACATTGCATGAAGCTGATTGAGACTGAAATTCAGATGAGACCACAAGTATACAGCGTAGAGTATGGATTTGTGACTGCCTAGTTGGTACACACACACATGTGGTGCGTAGTTGGTGGACATTGGACAATGTGGAATTGCAAGAATCATAAGAATTACATTATTGAAGTCATGGAAAGCAATTTCTCTGAAATGAGAAGAATTTTCAGCCAGAGAATTATTTAGACGTACAGTCTTTACATTTCCTGCCAACATTCCTGCAGTTTTGGCAGTACCAAATACATAATTACACCAAATTTTTACCTAAAAATATTCACGTTTCCACTAAATATAAGGGGCACAACTGTTTTCAACATTTATAATTATAATAAATGTTTCTTGACCTGCAAAACAGAATTATTTCTGAAGGATCATGTGACACTGAAGACTGGAGTAATGATGCTGAAAATTCATTTGACATTTTAAAATGTATATTAAAATATAAAAGTGTTGTTTTAATTTAAAATAATATTTGACAATATTGATGTTTTTACTATATTGCATATTATATAAATGCAACCTTGATTGATGACTTGATGTCTGGTTTGCATTATTACTTGTATTAAAATGGATGAAATAATTTTATTTATTAATATTATTTATATAGACAATATTCTGAGTAATTTCAAAATAAAATAATTGTATATATTTTAATCTAGAAAAGAAAAATAATGCCAAAAATTAAACCAAATCACTATGACATGGTTCAGACATTAACATCCTTTATTGACATAAAAATAGTTTGGTATGATTATTATTGTTTTATCATATTCCTCTTGCTGCTGTTTGACATTAGCTTTATGTTATGTCAACATAAGCCTGTAAATGATTTCTTACTTTTTAAATATATATTTTTTTTAATGGTTTTACCTCTATCTTTTTCTTTAACTCTCTTACAGGGACGAAAGCCAAGAACTGGGTCCTCCTCCGTCTGTAGACGAGGCCGCCAACACACTGATGACGCGACTGGGGTTCCTGCTCGGGGACAAAATGAACGAAGGGCCTGGTGGAGCACACTACAACATGGAGGAACAAGATGACCCCCAGGTTTGATACATGCTTTTGATGCTTTATCCAGTCTCTCTCATTATTCTTTCAAAATAATAAGTGACTTTTTGGCCTAGTGATGATGGGAGGGAGGTGCTTCTCTGCAGCTCAAGCTTTTGTCAGTGGGCGGCTCCCCACCTCAAAAACACAGATATTCTTGCTCTCTAAATCATGGCAGATGTTCCTGGGTTTTGGATGAACACCAGTAGTTTGCGCTGGAGTATTCGTACAGTTCAAGTCTAACTAGGCATGTCTTAGACAGCAGATGCTGAAACCCCTGCCGCTACTCTATTTACAGTCCACACTGATCTTACCCATGATTCTCCAGTGAACATCTGCTTTTTGGTTTCGAGTGCTTAGAAACCCTTCAAGTCAGGAAAATTGAATCCAACATGTGTTCTATTCAGTACAGTAACATATTAATTATGTCAGACGACATACAGTAAAATCTCGGGCTGCTATTATGTGTATATATATATATATATATATATATATATTTTTTTTTTATATATATTTATTTTTATTTATTTATTTATAAATTAATTGCTTAATACACGGATTAAATACTGATTATAAAATGGCTTTAGATGTCAATATATTTCAAACGTTGTTAGATTTTTACAATTAAATTTGTCCAATGGTACAAAAATTCCATATTATGGAATTAAAGTCATCTATATAATAAAATCTTTTCGAACAAGAACTATAGGGCGGGACTTGATTGTGTCCATCGAGAATTGATTGGATGGCTGTGGTTTGTTTTTGCTGTGACGTCATGTGAGTGACAGGATGTCCCGCTCTCGCATTTGAAAAAAAAATTCATCAGAGAAGAGATATCGCTGCAAGAGGAAGAAGTTATTGAAAAAAGTATTGAAAAAAAATGTTGTGCATGGATAAATCATTTATAATAAATAAGGCAATATTAAAATTTTTATTTTTTTTACTTTAAAGGAGTGGTTGATTATGATTTCACTTTTTTAACTTTATTTAGTGTGTTGCTATTTGAATGTAAACATTTGCAAAGTCACGACCCTCAAAGTTCAAAGCAAAAGGAGATATTTGCTTTTAAGCAGCACTTTGCAGCATTTCCGTTTTTGTCAAACTGTGACCCCTAGAGTCGCTGTGGAGTACATGTACTGTCGTAAATAGACGCTCAACATTCAACCCCATAATAGTCATATAATCATTGCAATAACTCCAAAGCTAAGGTAAAAAACTGCATAGTGCTGCTTTAGAGAAATTGCTTTTTAAGGACTACAACAAACGGCTGTTAGGAACTACACAATATTCCTCCCTGTTAGTGACATCACCAACCCTAAAATTTACATAAACCCTGCCCCCGAGACACGATTTATGAAGAGAGAATATGCTAATCAATGACTAGAAGATAACTACACATAAGCTACAAACTTTCATCAACTAACCATTCAGAAATGTTGTCTACATGTTGTCACTTCTACTTGAGTCTCTCCATCTTTGTCTGACTCTGGTTTGAGCATAAGAGGCTAAAAGTTTTTTTCAGGACACAAGCTGTTGAATATCGCAATATATCGCAATACAAAAATGCAACACGTATTGTGGATAGTGACAATATGTATCGTGGATAGTCCCCCAAAATTAAAATTGTGTGAGAAAAAGTCAAGTTTTCAGAGTTTTAGAGTAAGTACTACATTGAACTACTATATATAATGTTGTTTATAATGTAATGCAATGGGGGAATATTTGTGGGTCCTGATAATGCCAAATGTCTGATGTTACAAGTAAAAAGTGGCCAACATTATTTTAAATATATCTAGTCATCAGTAGCGGAGTGGCAATCGGGAGAGTAGGGAGTTTTCCCGGTGGGCTGGTAGTGTTTCGAGGCCGCGAGGGCCGGTCTGATAAATTGTATTTATTGGAAGTTCACCATGTGCACTTGGGGCCCAAGCTAAGTGAAGAAAACATTTTTTATTTTTTTTATTTTTTTACGTTTTCTATAACGGAGTATATTTGCTATAAGTGCATGTCTTTACAGCAAAAAGACGCCTGTATTGAAACAGCTTCAGTGGCGTAGGTCATAGGGCATGAAGTGCTTAAAAGCAGCTTTTGATGCGCTGAATGCGAGTTTAAATCCGCCTTTTGCCGAACTCTCTCTTCTCCCTTTTCCCAACACATATGTAAAGATGTAAAATGTAAAACCTAACATTAAGGTCTCTTGCGTTATATTTTTTGACAACGAACTCAAATTGAAACCATGATATGGCGTTGCGCCATTATAATAACTGATATTAGAATAGCATCCTGTTTGTGCTGCGTGATTACTTTGCTCACGCGATCATCATGGTCATCTGGTGTTTTCTCCTAAATAAAAGCTCAAGGGTTTATTTCTTGCAAGTGAAGAAATTAGGACAAAAGTATTTAAATTTTCCTATATTATAGTGTAATGTAGGTTAAAATATACTTTTGAAATACTCATTTTCATTTACATAGTACATTTATAGGCTAAATGGGTTTTACGTCATAGGAATAATTATAAATCATTATTACATTATTATAAAAATTGTTTGGCATCCTAAAACACCATTGATAGTGTAATGCAGACTGAGACTCTCATAACTAAAAAGATTTTTGAGCCCTCTTTATTTAGTCAAAGAAGTTCAAAGAACACCATTTATTTAATTAGAATCTTTTCTAACATTATAAATGTCTTTACTGTAACTTTTCATCAATGTAACTCATCCTTGATGAATAGAAGACAAGACATGTGACACTAAAGACTGGAGTAATGATGCTGAAAATTCAGCTTTTTTTTCAGAGGAATAAATTACATTTTAATGTATATTAACATAAAAAAGTCATTTTAAATTGTCATAATATTTCACAATATTACTGTGTTTTTTGTGTATTTTTTATCAAAAAAATTGCAGCCTTGGTGAGCAGAAGAGACTTCTTTTAAAAACATAAAGTCTTACCGACCTTAAACTTTTGACCGGTAGTGTAAAATTATTTAAAAAACAAATGGCATCTTAACAATAACTAATAAGAAACAGCCTCGCCATTTTTTAAAAAGAACATTTCTTGAACGTATCCCTTGTTAGATTCCACTCGTTAAAATCAGAAGCGTTTAATTATCTCTTAATTGTTCTCAGCTCAGTTTGACCCCATTGATCTGACTCCTAGTTGAGTCCAGGAATGTATCACACAACACAGGGCTCCTGCCGTCCACAGCTGGGCAGAGCTATTTCAGAGGCTGGTCCCTGCCAAGCGAGCGTGGTCAGCGAAAGGCCACCATTTCTCAAAACATTGATTCAGAGCCAGCATCTCCCACACGCACCGATGCCTGAATTGGACACAAAAAGGTGTTGACTGAGCTATTTAGAAATATTTGGGAAGTTATTGAGTCCAAGATCTGGCTCAGAGCACACTGCTGGTGAAAACTTTTTTTTTTTTTTTTCAGGGGTTTTAAAATTCCAACGTTGCCAGTTTAGAAGTGCTCTTAAATCAGTTGTACACATAAAGAAATGAAGATCTCTGGTTGCACTCTTAAAGAAAACAAGGTTAACTGCTTCAACTCTGAAGTAGTATTCTACTTAGTACTTAGTATAATACTTGTATTCAAACCCTAGTTTGTGAAATCAGCTTTAAGAGTCTCATGTTGCACAGTTGTTTTGCAAATTTATCCTTAAATTGTTGTTTTTATGAAAGAACATCCTTTTGGTTTGCAGTAGAATCACTTTTGGTTGCAAGAAATGTATTATCTTAAACAGCTTCTGAAGTTCATATCAATCTGAATGATGTTAGTAATGTGGCCTCCACCACAGACCCAGAGTCAGACATGAACTTGCTTAACCACTTATTCTTTCCATGTCTCTTCCCCTCTCTTTATACTCCCTCTTTACTTTTTTTCATTCAACCCTTTTATTATAAATTGTTGTTATCTGTTTGTGTTTCTCACTTTGTCTTTCTGTCTCTCTCTCACTTCATTGGGTAAAGTGATCCACCATCCTGGTCGGTTTTTGTAGATTATATCTTGTAGCCGACCGCAGAATGCCAAAACAACACACTCATTTCTTTCTCTTTTCCATTTGGTTAAGAGTTCAAAATTCAACGTTCTCTCAGTCATATACCATAAAAAGCCAATAACGTTGTATTAAATTACATAATATTGAGTCACTGTGGAAAAATTGTTTAAGTCAGTCTAAACCATAAAAAAGAGATAATTCCACATGAGTATGCAGTCCTCAGCAGAAATATGGGACAGTACTGTATCATTAAATACCAGTCAGCAGATTTCCACGTCTGGGGGCATTTTTGTGTGTGAAAGTCATTCAGCAGTGCTACTTTTCTGGAAGAGGAACCTCATATATACACAGTGGTTCACTGATCTTGCAGAAGCCTTTAATATGCTATAGTAAATATCTGCTGTGTAAAAATGAAAGCTCTACACCTCATTTATGAAACAAGCAAACCAAATGTAAATTTTTGTTCAGTTATTCTTATGTGAATTTGTTAGATTGAATTGAATGGAACAATTTCAGTAAGTGATTTACACAAATTTGTTCTATAGTGTTTCATGAAAGAAGCCTAGTGAATGGTTTACCTTGAACTCAGGCATGTTTATAAGGTTTATTTATTAGAAAAATATACGCTCAAGCCTCCTACACATACTTAGTAGTACAAGGTGTAGAAGGATTTTAATCAATGAGATTTCACTGGGGTCAGGGATAGTCAGGGCAGCAAATAGAAAGCATTTTTGTCATTATCATTCATTGCTTATATACTTGTGGCAAGTTTGCAGTTCTCCAACTCTCTTTCTTTTGTGATGTTCAGGGCATCTCCATGACCCAGAGGATCAGCCCGTGCTCAAGCTTAGCTAGCAGCACAGCATCGCCCCCTCCAGGCAGCCCCTGTTCTACATTGCCCGCTGGAGCCCCGGGCAACATGGGCACCCGAGACTGTGCTTACGGATCCATCACGAGCCCCACCTCCACACTGGAGAGCCGAGACAGTGGCATTATAGGTGAGAGAAGTTCTGTAGATTATTTTAGCAATAGAAATTTTAATTCATTAGTCGTCATTAAGGCTTTTTTTAATCATTAGAGCTTTCACACTGCACTTAACCCCAGGTTATCGTTGTTCTAACCACCATCGTAAACACCACCTTCAACCCCGAATAAAGGAATGTTTCATACTTGTAATTTAGTTGCGGGGTTAGCACCGCTTTTTACCTGGGGTTATGAAACCCTGCTCTGGAGATTAATGTGGTTAACTCCGCATGCAGTGCCAAACTTTTACAGTGTGAAACGATATTAGAATGTTATTACGATAGTGTGAAACGATATTAGAACGACACTTTATTAGAATGTTACAACTAGATGCTTAGCAACCGACCACCAATCACATGCCTTATGTTAGCGTGCTTGGGGCAAACTCTACAGTTTGTACTGATTACAGTCAGCAATGTGCAATATGAGACCATGCAATGCTAGATCCTATATGTAAATGGGTCACGTACTATGTTTGTCCAGTCAGTAGCACTGACACCTAGCCTAGAAATCTAGACGCACCCTGGCGGCAGGAAAAATTATTTTGCAGCAAAGTGTGGTCTAGCAACTCTCCATTGGCTTTTCGAAGTGGAAAAACCAAACTCTGGTCCGGCCAGTCACATTGTGTATAGAGTTGGTGGGCGGGCTTAACACAATGACGGCAGTTTGTGACGGTTCTACGCCATGGATTCCCTGATACTTGAAAACAAATAAGATACAGCTGACTTTTTTTTTACCAATAGAAATACATTTTCAACGATTTACTCCTTGATATTTATTCCTTTATAAGCAGTTATTTATGTAAGCAATAAGGTACGAGAGGCTGTGCTGTATCGTGAATAAGTAACGGCTCAAGGGCGTTGTTACCCCTTGAGCTGTTGCAACTCCTTGAGCCGTTACTTATTCACGATACAGCACTTGCCTCGAGTATCTTATTGCTTTTATAAAACGGTTGCCACACAATATTTAAGTAAAAAACAATGTTAGTGCAACTTTATTGAAGTAAAATCACTAAAAGCCTACCTTCCGCTGGAAAAAATAGTCCCCGAGTGTGAACAGCAACAACGTTCCAGTGTGTAAAATGCATGAAAGCTCAAATAAAAACAACATAGAGCCGCAGTGTTGCGCAGCGATCAATAGAACCGTTGGGTGAAGCGGTCGTAGCCGTGTTTTATCGTGAATAAAGCACAGCTCTTGACCAATCAGAATCAAGGATTCGAACTAACCGTTTTATAATACTGTATTCTAAATATAATTAGCCTATGTTTTATCTCCAACTTTAAATGCTTTCATTTAGGCTATTTTTGTAACTGCGCCACAGTTTAGCGCACACACATAATACACTCGGGAACCGCACCTGTGGCTGGCTGCGCTGCTGCTTCGCGCTCAGTAAGGGATATACCGGTAGGTAGTTTTGCTGTATTCATTTAGGTAGAACGCTACTTGTTTTGGCTTTAGTCTAAAATCTAAATCTTTTGTCTGGCTGCATTTTAAAACAAAGACGACAAGACTGTGGAGGTAGACGACCGCAATGCTCCATTATGAGCGCGCACATCACGTGCCTACATTTGAAATCAAACTTGAGCGCGCAAAAGACGTGAGCAGCCCTTTTAACGGCTTTATCATGATTGTGATTTCTTAATATGTTTTCGTTTTTTAAAAGTTAAAGTTAACCCATGGCTTTGTAAATAAAGAAGAATATAGCCTGTATAAACGAGATCTTTTGTTAAGATTTTGCATTATGTGGCAGATAGCAGTTATATTTTTGTAGCGTTTGGTGTGATCAGGTGCACAATTGTGACTGTCACTACAGACCTAGGACAGAGCTCCTCACTTTTGGCAGTTAAAAAAAATCACTTAATTTTCAAAGAATTGTATTTTTATTATAGTTTTTTTTTATGTTTTTCGTTGTTTTATAAATGCTCTACGACAATTGTTTAAAAAAGTTCAATCAAAACATTTGTTTTTTTTTTTGTTGTTTTTTTTTGTTTTTTTAGTCGACAAATCGTTGCGCAGGACAAGACTTTGGTCGACTGAAGGATTTCTTTGGTTGACTACAGCCAGAAACGTTAATAAAGATAACCCAGGAATCTGTTTACTTGGGGTTTAGTTTTATCCAGGTTGAACTATTTCAAGTGTGAAAAGCCCTATTTATGTACATGAACATAATGATGACCGCTTGGTATCGGTTTCAAAATTCTCATTGCTTTCTTGCAGCAACGCTCACAAGTTACTCTGAGAATGCTGAGCATGGAGGTAAACACAGCGAAAGCTCACGGGGCAGCCTGAAACTCTGGCAGGCACAGAAGACGATGGGTACAGACTCCTTTCTTTATCGGGTGGATGAAAACATGGCCGCCTCCACATACAGCCTCAACAAAATCCCAGAGAGGAGCCTGGAACATTCCATCTCTCACTCCGCCCACTCCATCCCCCTCTACCTCATGCCCCGCCCCAATTCTGTGGCTGGTAAGTTTCTGCACCTGTCAAATTTTGGCTAATGTATGTTCAGAATAGTGTACACACTAGTGCATTGCTTACTGCTTACTTTGCTGTATATACATGTATGGAGGGCCATCCCCTGTACTTGCTATGTACATGTACACAATGTACATGCTAGTGCCAAAAATCATACTAGTACCATTACTGGCAGTAGAATACCAGTCTGAACATATTAGATTAGATTCAATTTTACTCATTGTGCAGAGCACATACAAAGCAAATGAATTGCAGAAGCATCTAACAAAAATAGCAATTCAAGTGTATTTATATATTATTTAACTGTAATATGGTAGAAACCTCCATATTATGCTGAGCTAGTCAAGACTCAGTCCAGCATTCAAATCCTGTTAGTTACAAACGCTCTTATTCATCTTTCACGGCGTGTGAATATTTAGAGTCAGCTCTGTGTGCAGCTCATTCAGCTGAGGCTCTTTGAACACTTCTGTTCATCAATGGTGAACTGCAGAGGCAGGAAATATCCCACATAATTCAGACCCTAAAAGTCAACAGACACGTGTTTCCAATTCCCTCAAAATGTCAAGGTCAGTAAAAGCACATAGTGATTACTGTGAGAGCTATAGACGTGCCCCTCTTTTCAGCTTTATGGGCCATTTGAGCTCTGAAGCGGCTCCTAGCTCCCGATGCCGGACGGTTACTACAAAGCAAGGACATCTGTGTGAATCTGCTCCTGGTTTATGAAGGGTTTGTCATTTATGCTGCTGGTTTTGGATCCATATTGTGTCAAACTCAGTATTTTGAGCCAAAGCTCAGTTCCATGCAATGTAGATTTTTTTTTTTTTTTGTTTACTGTCGACTTTGGATTTTTGAAGGTTTGCTTGGAGGAAATTCTCAGAGAGTAAATTGAATGGAACAAACATGTCTAAAATATCATTAAATAACACATGTTTAATTTAATTAATGTGATGAATGAAGGTTAACAAATTATATTACTTATCATTTTTTATAATCTTAAATTGGATTCTATTAATTTCATACATTTATTTACCTTTGAATAAATGGCTATGTAGTTGTTCCAGGTTTACATTTCTATACATTTACCACACTCTTTCTAAGCCGTTATAAAGTTTTAAATTGATAGAACATCAAAGTGGCATACAAACACCACCATAAAACTGGGAGTAAGTAATGATAAAACTCAATTAAATGTGACATGTATTTGAGAAGACACAAACCTGCTCCCAGCATGCACCTGAGTGAAGACAGCTGCGGCAGTGAGTGAATGATGTGATCAGTTTGTTCATCCATCTTCGCATCTGTCTGTTCTTGTACTCTCATCACCTCTCTTTCTTTCTCTCTCTCTCCCTCCCTCCTACCCCTGATTGTCTTTCTTACTCATGCATGCTCACCTCTCAAACTTTTCATCTTTCTCTTTCTATTCTGTCACACCTTTGATTTCTTTCCCACCCACTCATTCCCTCTCCTGCTCTCAGTGTGTCTCAGTCCATGTTTCATCACATCTTCCCCTTTCAAAACCTGTCTGATCTCGGAGTTCAATATGCATTTTATTATTCTTTCAGATGAAAAGACTTGACGTGTTCTCCTGTGTTCACTTCCTGCCACATATTCACAACTGCACCCTCATATATGTACATAAAGGACACAATACGAGGAGTTTAAGAGATGAATGTTATGGCATATTCACATGTGGGTGGTTACTGGGGTTTTGCTAAGGTGTTTATTTCTGACATTAGTTAAAATAACCCACTGCCAAGTCTTCTGAAATATTCTGGTCTCAAGAAATGGCTCAGGATTCTTCCCTTTTAAAGACTAAAGGTGTGGACACTATACATTTTGCCTATAAGAAGTCCATTGTTTATTATTAAAGGACAACTCCGGCGCAAAATGAACCTTTGGTCTAATTACACATTGTTGCCTAGTCAACCGTTATCTTAGATTTGTTTTCATGATTGCCGAATGTAAATAGTTTTATCTCTAAAAACAGTTATAATGCTAGTATAACGCTAGTATATAGGGCATAGAGTAATGACAAACAAAAATCGCTTGTTATTACCACTAACAAGGCTCAAAATAGCCCCACAGTAACACGGTAGCATAATAAGGGTCCCTACATTCAAACCGAAGCATTGAGAACTTTGTCAGTGTCCATACAGTTTAATAAGAAGATATTTTATACACACAGTCAACTTCGCGAGATACACGAAGAAGCCATCTTTGAAATATAGTCTCTACCAGTCGATCTACGATCGCCAATCTAAGTGCGCTCGTGAGATGTGAATAAGGTGATAAGGTGAGCGCGAACCAGTAGGCAACATGTACATATTGAAGACAAGAAAATGGTTCGTGTTTGCGTTTCTTCCATAAACAACGGACTATATGAGATTCTGCACAGTTCAGCGCACTTGGATCGGAGTTCGTAGATCGACTGGTAGAGACTATATTTCAAAGATGGCTTCTTCCTGTATTCGCGAAGTTGACTGTGTGTATAAAGTATCTTCTTATTAAACTGTATGGACACTGACAAAGTTCTCAATGCTTCGGTTTGAATGTAGGGACCCTTATTATGCTACCGTGTTACTGTGGGGCTATTTTGAGCCTTGTTAGTGGTAATAACAAGCGATTTTCATTTGTCATTACTCTATGCCCAATATACTAGCGTTATACTAGCATTATAAGCTAAACTGTTTTTAGAGATAAAACTCTATTCGGCAATCATGAAAACAAATCTCAGAAAACGGTTAACTAGGTAAAGATGTGTAATTAGATCAAAGATTAATTTTGCGCCGGAGTTGTCCTTTAATGGTGTGTTTGAAGCACAACTCGCAGAGAAATCACCAGATACAGCGTTCTGTTGGGCAATATTGCAAATCTGTGTTGAATCCTTTGTGGAATCTGTGAGGGAAATATTTCACCCGCAAAATTCCTGACCATGTGCATTCCTATTGAAATTCCTATGGATTTCGCCCACAAACACGTGTTTTTAAGGTAAAATTAGCAAGTCTGATTATTTAGCACTTTCATCTTAAAATATTATGTGAGGACATGAACAGATCTCCATGTTCAATCAAAGTTTAGAGATATGTAGATATGAACATTCTCAGACACGCAGACATGCTTTCTGGACCAGCGCCGCGTGGGGCTGTAAAACACCAGTTCAGTGAAGGGAGCCAAAGTCATTGTGATGCAGTTCAAGAGGCCGTTCATCCAGCAACACAGTCATGCCAGCCAGACAGTCTGCAGTGCAGATGGAGAGGGTGGGGTTGGGCAAGACAAATGCTGCTGTCTAAATGGCATTTTTTTATTTTATTTTACCCATTTAATTGTAGTTTTAGCCAATATACAGTACAGTTAGCGGTGCTGGCTCTAAATGTCTTAAAGTCTTTTTTCCCCTATTGTGATGTACAGTATTCAAAGCTTCTCAAACTGGAAAAAAAATTAGGTTGGGACTTGATTTTGTCCATTGAGAATTGATTGGACCATTGGATTGTTGTGGTTTGCTATTGTTGAATTGCCTGTTCAAACCAAGGATGGTACCTATAAATATAACAAAACTAAATTAGTGTCCACACAATAAGTAAGGGATAATGTACATCCAGCTGGTGGTTCTCTCAAAATAACCCCGACAGGATGATGAGGTGGTTGATCAGTCTGAAAGTTGGAAGTTATTTCAAGAGAACCACCAGTTGGATGTACATTATCCCTCTTACTTGCCACGTAAGGAAATAATTAGACAAGAAATGAAGAGTTCAGATGCAAAAGCCTCTAAATGCCATTTGAAATTTTCTTCTAAAATTACCATTTTTATCAAGCTTGTTTATTTAAGTTCAGTAATTTCACTTAAATGACAATTAATAGGTAATCTTCATTGCCATTTAAGTGAAATTACTGAACTTAAATATACAAGCTTGATAAAAATGGTCATTTTAGAAGAAAATTTCAAATGGCACTTAGAGGCTTTTGCATCTGAACTCTTCAAATATTGATCTGAGTTAGGGGCGTAGGAGCCATTATACGTGGGGACAACTACCCCCCCCCCCCCACACACACACACACACACATTTCAAAATCTAAGTTGACTTCCACTTTAAATGTCCTTTTAAAATCTGGTGGATTCTGATTGGCTGTTTTTATTGTTAATCAAGGTTTTTATTGTTAATCAGCTGAAAAAAAAATTCCCTTGATATTGTTCCCTTCTGTCGTTATTGTAAGCTGTGTTGTGGACTTCCCTATTTCTATAGAATTAGAAGAATTATTCAAACTATATTGTTAGGCTATAGTTATTATCCTTGGTATGAACATGCCTTTATGCTGATGGAGATCCTCTGTGGTTTTACATTTGTAACATTAATTGTAGTAATCCATTAAAAAAACTGAAATTATAGCTTTCGAAATTTTGTAAGAGCAGCTTTCCCGGCTTGCTTAAAGTCTGCGCACTTTGTTTTCAATCAGCTCTCAGTCACGTTCCCCCTCAAAATGAGTTCTGAGGAGAGTTATATTACTTAACTATTGATCTACACATGGAAGTTGTCATTTGTACATGTATGTACCATGGGGCCATGGTTGTTTTTTCTGAAACCAGTCTTCAATTAAACATATTATAGGAGAATGAAGACTCTCCTTAGTGTGTTGCACCTGGCACCTTACATGGCTGGTGGCCAATCGTCATTAGCATCTGTGCTAATACTGCCACAATAATGTTAGTCGTTGTTAAATAATTAAAGAGCTCTCTCCAGATGCCTTGAGAGAAATTATGTGGCCACCCACAGTGTTCTTAATACTCTCGTGCATCAAGCCGCCATGAACTTCCCTCCTTATTAGCAATGGAAAAAAAAGCTCAAAATTCATGAAAGCTAATATCCACGAGCTAAGCAAACACAAGCTCTCACACATTTTGTCAAAGGGCATACATATTTTAAATATAATATTGCCCATGCATCAACACACACACAAATGCAGATTTGTAGATGTAAAATTGTAGATTTGCAGATTTAGAATGTAGAAATGTAGATTAATTTTACATAAAGATAATATTTAATATATAATTTAAAAACATTTTAAATAACGGTATTGTTTTTTCTCTCTCTCAGCCACTAGTTCAGCTCACCTGGAGGATCTTGCCTATCTGGATGAGCAGAGACAGGCTCCACTGCGCACGTCTTTGCGAATGCCGCGTCAGAACTCCGGTTCCAGCCGCTCTGGACAAGCGGACATAAGAGGTGTGTATGTTATTTCTAGATTTTGTGCATATATACGTGATCACATGCACCTTTTCCTCTTTGTGTTATCCACAAATTATTGATGAGGAAATTGTCAAACTTTAAGCAAATGCACTAATTAAAACGCCATTGCTGTCTTAGAAAAAAAAATCTAAGACAGAATGATGTTTTTGGGAGATTATGGGAAGTTGTGTGTGGAGTGATGAATGAACTGAGTTGTGAGTTGCATGGTGATACTTGAGTTGAGTGGCGTTTTCGAAAATCTGCTAAGAAATATAATAATACATGCATCTCTACCACAGTGAAGCATAGATGAAGAGAGCCTTTTTAGCTGCTGGTATGTGTGAGATACTTCACTGTGTAAAGTCATTTAATGCTTTGAAGTGCAGGAGAATATTGAAGAATGTCTTCCTACCCACAATTCAAAAGTTTTTATCTAACAAGGAATGATCAGATGTTATTTTTACCAAGACAAAGTAGAAAAACACATGACTCTCCTTCCTGTAAAAAGCTTTCTGCGCTAAGTGACTTTATCCACAGTATTTGTGCAATTCTTTCTAATTTAGCAACCAGTGATTTGTGATTAAAATGGTTATTAAAGTATTGACTGATTTTACAGAAGCTTTTAGATCAACAGCCTATTAAGATTATGAGAAACATAAATCCAGTCAATTGTGTCCAAATGTTGCTGAACATACCACCGTTACTTTAGATTTCAGCAACTTTCCGGGGGTGTTGCTATACACAACCTTGATTAACATTATACATTATAGCCGGGTTCACAATGTACAATTTTGGCCACGATTTCGCTGTCTGAGACAAATTTATTCATTCATTCATTCATTCGTTCGTTCATGGCGTTTTACAGCATTTTTGTTTTGTTTTTATGAACGAATAAAAAGGAAAAGGAAGAAGAAACATCTAATACCTGTCGCTATTTATGCACATCAAAAGAAACAGGAAAAAAAAAGAATGGATTCTTTATGAATGGGTCAACCCCAATCATCAAAGATTTTCAGTAATGCCCATCTTTACACTTATCAACATTGACATCATTTTCCTTGTAACATTCTTGTATTTTTTTTAAAACAAATTCTTAAATAAAAAAAAAAACACTTTTGCAATACGTCAATTCAAAGTCCAGGGTGTTCCACAGTTGAACTCTGTAAATAGACAAACACATCTTTTTTTTGTGTAGTACGTGTGAAAAGAGTTTTAAAATAATATTGCCTTCCATGGCCATCTTCTTCTTAATTAAGAAACTTAAAGTCCCTGTAAAGTCAATTCTACAAAAAAGTTCTAAACACATTATAAATGTTACATATGTATTGCTAAAACATATTACAAAGTCTGTGAACTGTGAAGTACTGAAATGTGCAGTTAGACCGTTAAACAGTTTTTCACCATTGCTATTTTACGGATTAATTGGGCGAGGCTAAAACAGGGCTCCGTGACGCACTGCAGCCCATGAGCTCCTGGACACACCCCTATTTGATGACACCCAGAGTCTTATCTCTCCCATAACACACAATAACGCTCCCCGAGCACATTCGCATTCACAGCTCAATCGCGAGTGACTGTCAGTACAATTAGTTACTACAGCTGAGCCTACAGTTTTCTAGCTAGCTATGCCTTCAACACGGACATGCATGGGCTACTACCTGGATGCGATCATGTACAAAACAGATCGGTATCTTCATTTAAATTCCCTAAAAACGATCACATCAAGAAGAGGTTTTTAGAGAGCCTATACCTGATGAAGAGCTGAGGATCACCGCCAACACCCGCCTCTGTAGAGATCGTTTTACACTGGATCGTTTTATAAACTTTCCTCAGAGACAACTGGGATTCACTGATAATTCACTGATAATCCGCTGTTACTGGTGAACGAGGCCGAAACAACGATCTCCCGCCTCAGTGTTCATCCTCACGTCTCCAAAAGCTAATCAGCTAATATCACCGTCAACAGCTTTCCCGCGAGTGGGCGTGGTTTCCACACAGCCAGCGGACACGCCCCAAGCGTTTGAGAACAGAGACAACTGCTCATTTTTTCATGATTTTGATAGCTTATTTTATGTACTTACCGGCTTTTTTTTCATTCAAATTTGGCTGGGTGGCTAATAACACATTTTTCTGTGGTGTGACAAACTCAGAACACATACTTAATTTTGACTTTACAGGGACTTTAAGAAACAAAATGATAAATTTTGTAACTCTCTAGGCAGAATTCTCTGCTTTGCTTTCCTCATGAAAATCAAAAATCTAATTTACAAATAAACTATTGGTGTGTTCTCTGTAGCCTTTTGTAGTTGTTGATAACCCTTAATGCTTTTTTCTGTAACAAAAACAGAGGTTTTGGGTTATTATGGTATGTTTTACCCCCCAGACTTCTATGCAGTATCCAAAGTATGGAAGTATTAGGGAATTGTACAGCATATGCAATGAAGAGTAGTCTAAAACATTTTTAACTTTATACAAGACCCCAATGCTTTTACACAATTTACTCTTAATATAGACTGTGATCTTTCCAATTCAAATTATCATCCAAAATAACGCCTACAAATTTTGAGAATCCTAAAAGATTCCTGTGAGTGTCAGACGCACTTATTGGATGAACTTTTTGGATAAGTTGAAATGGAAAGATCACAGACTATTAGGGATGTAATGATTCACTTGCAACCAGTTGAAAATGGATAAAAATGTGTGACGATTCAAGTTGGTTGAAGTGTTTAACAAATCACGATACAGTCTTGCAGTGTGGCTTCTCCTACGACAACTGTCAAATCAAAAACCAATAGGAGCGCCAAACTTGTGTTGTGGTTGTCTCAAAAATTAATCAGACAACCACAAACACTACTTGCTCCATACTTGTCTCAATTTTTTCAGTTTTTCTTTCCAAGACAATCCATGATCATAATTAACAATAGAGACGGTTTATGTTGCTAGCCTCCATTTCAGTGTAAATTCTGCTCACAGTCACTGAACGCATCACGGATGGATGACGTAAAACTCCGGACGAGTCTTCCTGCTTGTGTCCGTTTTTTTTTCTAACGCGTCTTGACTGTCGTGAATTCTGATATTAATGCCAACCGAGATCCTACAGTGTGACATGGCTTACAGCGTGGGATCATGTTCATACAGTCTGACAGGCAACAGTTGTACAAGTCTATCATAAATCATGTGCGCCCAGCTTAACCTTCAGGAAAAACAAAAATCGGATTCTACGAAATGGCAGAATGTCCCTTTAAGGAACCTCTATAATGTAATGTTAATTATGTGCACCTTGCATCTTTCACATCTGCCCTCCGCAACACACAGCATGTGCCATTAAAACCCTCAACACACTCCACAGCTCTTCCGTGGATCACCCTCGCCTCCCTCCCCCTCGTCCTGCTGTTCTTTGTTTCCCCTTTGGACCGCCTTGCCATAATCTGTCTCCTGTCCAGATCGAAGTATTGACTTCCTATTAGCATTAGCACTGGCTCATCTGTCAGAGCTCAGCCTGCTGTCTAAAGATCACAGTCAAGGCTCCTCACCTCCTAAATCAGACTCCAACAGCTTAAGTCACAATTCAGCAAACAACCTGTTTATTTCAGGATGACTGCACAGGTGACTATCCGTGTGGTTAGTTATAGTGACATGATGCTCAAACTGTATGTCAGACATAAGGTATCCAAAGTTAACTTCTGTAGTTGATAATTCTAGCACACTGTAGCTAATAACATAATTTTACCGCAATTACAAGCAGGTTCTTTCATGCATAAGTATAGTAGTCTTTCAGAAGACATTAAGAGCCATTTCCACCAGTAATAATGATGCTTAATTGTGGAAAACATCCAGTGAAGTGAAGCCACCCTAGCTGTGCCATGAAAGGATATTTTAATGTGTGCCACTCAAACGCTATTAAATTTGTCCTTTCATCGTTTCTTTATTTACAACCTTCCCAGCTTTAGTTCTTCATAGTCATTTTACTGCTCCTCTGCTCTGGTTTGCTCTTTTCTCTCTTTCTATGTTCCAATAGCATCCCGTGCTCATAAAGGTCACCTCGCCCTGCGTAACCCCGCCCACCTCCTTATGCTAATGCACTGATAATTAATTCACATGTTATCTGGCTAATTAATAGTGCACATGCAAATGGGGAGATAAATAACCTCATAGTATGCTCCATCACACTTGTTGCAGTATAAGCCTATACAATCTCAAAATGATATAGCCAGACGCTTTGAATAATTTATGCTAATTGTGTTGACGATCACCGTCCTGCTTTAAAATGACACTTGCCTTGAGTGTTATCAGTAATTAGGATTAAATGTTTGCGTAGTTAGGCTTATATGTAGAAGAATAATGATTATAACTGAATATGAATTCTATATAGATGAGGATTTTTGTTAATGATTTATTGCAAGCATATGTGGTGGATTAACATGATGATGAATATAAATTTTGCTATGTGCATGGTGGCAGTACATTTGACAAATAATCTATGAACAAAAGCAAGTCATCCCCAAGGGTGGGTTCGGGTAAGCATGGCAACTGCTCAGTGACGGCTGCTCTCCTGTTCTTGATGCATGGAGGCTCATTTCAGATGCGTTTCCTGGCGTACATTAATGGGTCAAAGCACTCTTTCGACAACCTCTGATTTATGGGGTTTCACACTGCAGCGTCGACTTGCGTAAGCTGCCAGATCTGGCCTTTTTCAGACAAAGCATCTCCCCCGCTGGTTAAAAATGATTACTGCAATGTCTGTGCTTTGAATTTGGAAATTACGGCCTGGTTTCACAGACAGGGCTTTGATTAGGCTTTAGTTCAATTAAGATATTTAGGTAACTTTTATTAATTGTGCCTTAGAAAAACATTAACATTACTGGTGTGAATCTTGAGACAAAACAATGACGGTAACATATTTTAATATGTGTCAGTGCATGTTGCTTTCAGTTATAACAGCTCATACACGCATTTTAGTCTGGGACTAGACTTGAAACTGGGGGAATATTGTGAAACTTCAGCTTTGATTGATAAAATCACTGTAAAAAGAAATGGAAGGAAATAAATAGGCTTTGGGTGAGATATTGGAAAGTTAGGGTTCCCACTGGTCCTTGAAATCCTTGAAAGTTTGTGAATCCGAAAACAAAAATTCAAGGCATTGGCAAGTTTTTGAAGATAAATAGGCATATATACAGGTCCTTGAAAGTGCTTGAATTTATTTTGTGCAAGAAGCTTTCTGGAAAAAATTCTATATTATTCCCTCCGGTCCACTAACCTGTTATTTCGCCAACACTTCGTGACCTATGCATACATTTATGCATTTCTTAAAGTGTTTCCCATGTGAGGTACTTTGTGTTGTATTTTGGCCATTCACATTCTCACAAAACTATTACAATGATACCTGAACGTTTGACAGACACATCGCGAAACATTGCAAAAAATAGTCTAAAACTGCTGAAACGATGTAACCTGGCTCTCACTTGAAATGTGTCCCGAATTTGACTGGATTGGACCTGGAAAGTCCTTAAAAGGTCTTTGAATTTTAAGTTAACCTGGTGTAGGAATCCTGTATGTATAAACCTGTTTAATTTAGTACATTTCTTAATGTTTCCCATGATGCAGTGCGCTTTGCTCCATACCGGCCACCGGACATCGCCCTTAAGCCACTTCTCTTCGAGGTGCCCAGTCTGATGCCTGATACTGTTTTCACCGGTCGAGATTGGCTGTTCCAGGAAGTTGACATGTGTCTTCACAGCAGCGAGCCCACCGCCAATCAAGGTGTCGTTATAACCGGCAATGTGGGCTTTGGAAAAGCGGCCATCATCTCTCGCTTGGTGGCTCTCAGCTGCCATGGCATCCACATGAGACAGATCACCTCTGACAGTCCACACGCTTCACCAAAACGTGAGTGGACTCATTTAAACGAAGATCGCATCATTGTCTATTAAATGCTTACAGCTCTTAAAGGAATATATTCCTGTTAAAGGGATAGTTCACCCAAAATTTTGTCATCATTTACTCACCCTTAAGTTGTCCCAAGAAGATATTTTTATGAATGTTGGGAAGCAGAGAGTTCACGGCACCCATTGACTTCCATAATCAATGAATACTATGGAAGTCAATGGCTGCCGTCAACTCTTTGCTTCCCAACTTTCTTAAAAATATAAAATTTTCTGTTCAACAGAAGAAAGAAACTCGTACAGATTTGTAACAACCAAAGCCAATCCTGACCTCCCTGGGGCCCTAAGCAAAAATCCCTCCTACCTGACCCTTGAGCCATGTAAACCATCCTCCCTCGTTTACTTAGTACTAATGAAAATGTAATTTCTGATATCAGAAATAGACATATTTTATATTAATATCAATAATTCACATTATAGCACAAATTTAATTATTGATGTCAAAAATGCATCCTGGGAAATAATAAAATTTAAAATGGCTTGCCATTACATGTCACTGTGTTTTAAATGATAAAAGATGGTTATTATTTACTGAGGAATGTGCCTCCATATTCGCTGATTTCACACAGCCGTCATTTTGAAATGGCTCGGTGGGTAGAAAACCGGAAGTGTTGTCTTTATCCATAGGAGAGTCGTGAATGCAATGGTGTATTGTTGTGTTTAATGTAGAAATTTGTTATTCTAAAAATGTACATACATTTCTTTCATACTTTAGACGATATACAGTGAAATTTATAAATACTTTTTAAAAAATATATTCTGAACATAAAAAAGAAGCAGGATCGAACTATATACATATCCTATATTGGATATTAACATCCAATAGTTTAAATCACGGCAGCAGCTTCAGTTGGTAGTCCAAGACATTTTTGTCTATCTGTACCTTGAGGATTCTTCCCACCGGAGCCGCGCTTTCAATTTCAAAATGGTAGCTGCGAGAAATCAGCGTATTGACCAGCATTTTAAATGCATATTAAATGTCAATAGATTGCTTTCCATCTTGCTTCATTGCCGAGTTGTAACTAAACTGACTTGGAGACTAGATAATCATTGTTTTGTTTTAAAAGTAGGAGTGCCTAATGAGGAGTGCCATCACACACATATTGTATTGGACTGGTAACTGGACCCTACTGGAAAGTGCGCATTTCATTTTGTGCACGCGCATATATATGAACTCATGTTAAAGGACAACTCCGGCGCAAAATGAACCTTTGGTCTAATTACACATTGTTACCTAGTCAACTCGTCTCTCTGAGATTTGTTTTCATGATTGCCGAATGTAAATAGTTTTATCTATAAATACATTATAATAATAGCCTATAATGCTAGTATAACGCTAGTATATAGGGCATAGAGTAATTACAAATAAAAATTGCTTGTTATTACCACTAACAAGGCTCAAAATAGCCCCACAGTAACACGGTAGCATAATAAGGGTCCCTACATTCAAACCTGAAGCATTGAGAAATTTCTCAGTGTCCATACAGTTTAATAAGAAGATATTTTATACACAGAGGAAGAAAGCCATCTTTGAAATATAGTCTCTACCAGTCGATCTACGATCGCCAATTTAAGTGCGCTCGTAAGATGTGAATAAGGTGATAAGGTGAGCACGACCAGTAGGCAACATGTACATATTGAAGAGAAGAAAATGGTTCGTGTTTTTGTTTCTTTCGGAAACAACGGACTATATGAGATTCTGCACAGTTCAGCGCACTTGGATCGACGTTCGTAGATCGACTAGTAGAGACTATATTTCAAAGATGGCCTCTTCCTGTATTCGCGAAGTTGACTGTGTGTATAAAGTATCTTCTTATTAAACTGTATGGACACTGCCAAAGTTCTCAATGCTTCGGTTTGAATGAAGGGACCCTTATTATGCTACTGTGTTACTGTGGGGCTATTTTGAGCCTTGTTAGTGGTAATAACAAGCCATTTTTATTTGTCATTACTCTATGCCCAATATACTAGCGTTATACTGAGCATTATAAGCTAAACTGTTTTTAGAGATAAAACTATTTACATTCGGCAATCATGAAAACAAATCTCAGATAACGGTTGACTAGGCAACAATGTGTAATTAGACCAAAGGTTATTTTTGCGCCGGAGTTGTCCTTTAACACACGACATGGTTATCAGATCTTATCTTTAAGAGCTGTCAAACGTAATCTCATGAAAGTGCGTATCTATACCACAAATTAAATTTATTGTGCTATTTATACGCCAAAATGTTTTTTGCATGCATATGTTACGAACTGTAAATCTATTCTGTAGGAGTGTGGAGTGCATGCATTACACGCCAAAAGTGCGTATCATATGCACACGAAAACTGCATAGGCCTATCATATGCACGCAAAAACTATTTTTGCCATATAAATAGAACAAGAAATTAAATCCGTGTTATAGATACGTGCTTTCAATTCACTCACTTGGTGTTTTTTCGTGACCAGAAGGATAGTTACGCTTAATTATTTCTTAAACTTGTTGTAAACTTTGATTGACGCGTTTTGACATGAGGGGGAGGCGGGGCCCTACGCAACTTGCGTAGTGTGCGTATAGGGAGGATCGGCTCTGGTAACAACATGAGAGTTAATAAATGATGATAGAATTTTATTGTGTGTGTAAACTATCCCTTTAATAAACATCTAACAGACAAACTAGTTCAAGCAACAACAACTTAAAAGTGGTCTTTATTTACTGACCATTGTGTTGTGACATCAAACCTGTGTGTTGTTGGTTTGTCTGTGAAACCAAAATCAAAAAGAATTTATCCACAGCTTTACAATCACAACACAACTGTCAAGCTTCAAAACAGAAAAAAAAAAACATTAATTAGTTAAAAGGACTAGTTACTAATACTAGTTTGTATTTGATAATATATTTAAAATAAATGAAAGGTTTATTACTAAGTGCTTTCAAATTCAGCTTATTGAATATTAAAATCTGGCAAAGTGTTCACATCCCATGCATGCCGTGTCTTTCTCTCAGATGGCGACACACTTCCTTTAAGCCAGCCTCAGTCCGCTCACGGCACTCTGGTCGGTGGGAGCAGCTGTCCTGGGACGCCAGAGATGCGGAGACGCCAGGAGGAGGCGGTCAGAAGACTTGCTTCTCAGGTGCCAACTAATGCCAACATAATCAACAGAGCCAGGCATATGACCAGCCTGCATTTCAATCTCCCTGCATTTTTCTTCCCTTCTATTGATTTATTATCTCTCTGTGTCCCTGTTTCTTCATTTGTCTTTATTAAATTGCTGCTCCTCTCTCTCTTTCTCTTTCTCTTTTCTTTTAAGCACAAAGGTTTATTGCGGCTCTGTTGCCTTATCAAATATTTATATGCATAGAGTCTCCCAGCACAGCCATTAAATATACTCCGAGCTCTGCATTGCTAATGATGACAAGCTTTTGAAACACACACACACACCTACACACACATACTGCATGATATAGTGAATCCAGGGGAGAAGCAGTTTTATAATATTGGAATAAGGCCATCAATGCACTCAAACAACGGAATGTTTTATGCATTAATAAAATGTTGAATCTTTCTCTAGTTTTAAATTCTTTGTGTTTTTGAGCATAAAGCAGTTCCTGCACTAAATTCCAGAGACTGGAAATGTTTTGTGCTTTTTTGTTGTGTTTCTCTTTGACTAAATCTTCAGCAAGATTTTTAAAAATTCTGAAATATTATTATTTTTCTATTTTAATGTTATAATTTACTAATTTAATTTATTCCTCTGATGCAAAGCTGAATTTCCAGCATCATTACTCAGAATTATCCTTCAGAAATCATTCTATGATGTTGATTTGCTGCTCAAGAGATATTTATGATTATTATCAATAATAATAAATGTCTTATTTGACAACAAATAATATTTTTGACAATAAATTGTATTTTTTCACAATCTTATTTGACAATAAATGAAAACAGGTGTGCGGCTTAATATTTTTGTAGAAACCATGATACATTTTTTTGGATTCTTTTATGAATAGAAAGTTCAAAAGAACAGCTTTTATTTGAAATAGAAATATTTTGTAACAATGTGAGTCTTTAATATCACCTTTGATCACTTTAATGCATCCTTTCTGAATAAAAGTATAACAAAAAAAGTCGGGCTGTCAAATGATTAATCGAGATTAATCGCATCCAAAATAAAAGTTTTTGTTTACATAATATATGTACAGTAGGTGCACTCTGTGTAATTATTATGTATGTATATAAATACACACACATGCATGTATATTTAAGAAAAAATATTATTTATTTATAAAATATTGATATTTATATATATTATAAATTATATATAAATCTATGTACAGTAGATACACGAAAATATTTCTTAAACATATACAAGCATGTCTGTGTATTTATATATATATATTTATTCTATATCTACTACACACAGTGCACCCACATATTTTACGTAAACACAAACTTTTATTTTGGAAGCGATTAATCATTTGACAGCCTAAAAAAAAGTCTTACTGACCCAGAACTTTTGAATGGTAATGTACGTTTCAAACGCAATATTAAAATATTGAAGCTAATTTATTTTTGCTTCATCAATGAAAACAACATTCCAAATGAAGCTGTATGAACTTTATTCCTGAATTAATCTGTAGTCTTAATTATTCAGTGAAATATCAGCACTTTTGGAACAATGTTTGATCAATCAAAGTCAGTGATGGATTTGAGAATTTAATGTAGCTGAAAACAAGTCCTCAACCCAAGCTGTCTTGTGAATGTAAATGTGTGCTCATGTCTGCTCCTTCCCTCTACTGTAGGTGGTGGCGTACCATTACTGTCAGGCCGACAACGCGTACACCTGCCTGGTCCCTGAGTTTGTGCATAACGTGGCAGCGTTGTTGTGCAGGGCTCCTCAGATGCAGGCCTACCGAGATCTTCTACTCCGCCAGCCGCACCTGCAGAGCACACTCAGCCTGCGCTCCTGCGTCCAGGACCCCTTCAACGCTTTCCGCAGGGGTCTGCTGGAACCTCTGGAGATCCTGCAGCGAGGTACCTAAATGTGTTCATGCATACTGTACGTACACATACACTACCGGTCAAAAGTTTAAGATCAGTAAGATTTTTTATGTTTTTAAAAGAAGTCTCTTCTGCTCACCAAGGCTGCAATGTTTTGATAAAAAAATACACAAAAACACAGTAATATTGTGAAATATTATGACAATTTAAAATGACTTTTTTATGTTAATATATATTAAAATGTAATTTATTCCTCTGAAAAAAAGCTGAATTTTCAGCATCATTACTCCAGTCTTCAGTGTCACATGATCCTTCACAAATCACTCTAATATGATGATTTTATGCTCCAAAAACATGATTATTATCCATGTTGAAAACAGTTTTTTACATTTTTATTTCAGGATTCTTTGATGAATAGAAAGTTCAAAAGAACAGCTTTTATCTGAAATGGAAAGCTTTTGTTACATTAAACACTACCCTTTAAAAAGTTTGGGGTCAGTAAGAATTTGTATTTTATTTTGGGGGAAATAAATAAGAAATCAATACTTCTATTCATCAAGGATGAGTTACATTGATCAAAAGTTACAGTAAAGACATTTATAATGTTAGAAAAGGTTCTAATTAAATAAATGCTGTTCTTTGAACTTTCTATTCATCAAAGAATCCTGAAATAAAAATGTAAAAAACTGTTTTCAACATGGATAATAATCATACATGTTTTTGGAGCATAAAATCATCATATTAGAGTGATTTGTGAAGGATCATGTGACACTGAAGACTGGAGTAATGATGCTGAAAATTCAGCTTTTTTTCAGAGGAATAAATTACATTTTAATATATATTAACATAAAAAAGTCATTTTAAATTGTCATAATATTTCACAATATTACTGTGTTTTATGTGTATTTTTTATTAAAAAATTCCAGCCTTGGTGAGCAGAAGAGACTTCTTTTAAAAACATAAAAAATCTTACCTATCTTAAACTTTTGACCGATAGTGTACATGCATGTAATATTTAAAATGTGCAATATTTACAGAGAGAAAGATTGCCTGTGAGGAGAATCTCATCATCTTGATCTGACGGGTTGAATGAGGCAGAGTTCCATAAACCGGATTATGGAGAAACTATTGTTTCCTTCCTCTGCAAAACTGTTGAGCGTTTCCCTCCTTGGCTCAAACTGGTGGTCACCGTCAGAACGACACTGCAGGTCTGTATCCCATCCATCCATAGCAATCATTCTTTCTTTTCATTTGTGTTTTTACTTATTTGCTCTGTGCTATTTTTTTCTCTGTATCTAAGGACGTGACTTCGTCCATTGCCGTTCCACCGTATCTCTCTGGATCGTCTGGAGGAGAGTGATGCGATGAGACTCGGACCTGCAGGGCTACATCCTGCACCGGCTGCACTCCAGCCAGGAGATCCCAGAACAACGTGGCGCTCAACGGCAAGCTGGACAACGCGGCCTTCACCAAACTCAGCGCTCATCTGAAGAGTCTCAGCCGGGGCTCCTACCTCTACCTGAAGCTCACACTGGACCTCATTGAGAAGGGCTACCTCGTGCTCAAAAGCTCCAGTTACAAGGTCAGGGGTCACACAGATGCCTTCTTTATTACTAATTACATCATAGGAGTGACAAAAATTATAGCTTTTCAGTGTTATGTATGTACTATTTATCTATTAGTGTAGCTTTTTAGAGTTATGTTTTTTTATTATTCAAAAAAAGGAAAAGAAGTAATATACTATAAAACAATTCTTTTGAGATAAAGGAAAAAAGAAAAAGAGAAAAATAGGAAAGACAGTAAAAAAATAGAATTAACAAAAATAATAGCTTCTCTATGTCGCTATATTTATTAGATTTTTATTTATATATTATTTGAGCTTTTCAGAGATATAGGTTATAGCTTTTCAGTGTTGTTATATTTATTTATATTTATTTGAGTTTTCGGAGATATAGGTTATATAGCTTTTCAGTGTTGTTATATTTATATATTATTTGAGTTTTTGGAGATATAGGTTATATAGCTTTTCAGTGTTGTTATATTTATTTATATATTATTTGAGCTTTTCGGAGATGTAGGTTATAGCTTTTCAGTGTTGTAGAGATTTTTATTTCATATTTATATCTTGATTATGTTTCAGCTTTTTTGTGTATATTCCTTGAATTTTTTTCAGGTGGTTCCAGTGAATCTGGCTGAGGTCTACCTGTTGCAGCTGAACATGCGTTTCCCAACTCAGTCGTCATTCGAGCGCGTTCTTCCACTGCTGAACGTGGCCGTGGCTTCTCTACACCCGTTAACTGACGAGCAGGCCTACTGTGCCGTGAACGCCAGTATGGTGTGTGGAGCCGCCATGGACTGGGATGATTTCCAGCAGAGGTCTGATCTCCTGTCGCCTTTCCTGGTGAAAAGACGCGATGGAACGCGCATGTTCGTCCACCCCTCATTCAGAGAGTGGCTCATCTGGAGAGAGGATGGAGAGAAGACCAAGTTCCTCTGTGACCCCAGGTGAGGAGCTCAGAATGTGTGTTTTTCATCAAAATGTAATGACTTTTTGTCTATGGAAATTCTGTTGCACTCACCACGACATTAAAGTAAATTATCTTATACCATTATCGTGTCTCTTTTCCGATTCTTTAGGAGTGGCCACACACTGCTTGCTTTCTGGTTTTCACGGCAAGACAGCAAACTTAATCGACAACAGACTCTCGAACTTGGCCACCATATTCTCAAAGCCCACATCTTTAAGGTTAGGCTAACTATAATAACTACAACACTTCTGATGTTTGCTAAATTGATACCATCGATCTGACTAGAGCATATATAGTAAATGATTTTGGTAAGGATTTATATTATTAATATATATAATCGCGATTAATCACATCCAAAATAAAAGTTTGTGTTTACATAATATATGTGTGTCTAGTGTGTATAATTATTTTGTATATATAAATACACACATATGCATGTATATATTTAAGAATAATGTGTTATTAATATATAAAATATTTATATTTATGTATAATATTAATTTTGTATAAATATATATATAAAGTATCTACATGAAAATATTTCTTAAATGTATACATGCATGTGTGTGTATTTATATATACAAAATAATTATACACACTACACACACATATTTTATGTAAACACAAACTTTTATTTTGGATGCGATTAATCGCGATTAATCGTTTCACAGCCCTAATTATTACCAGAAATGTTTTGCCAGTTGTGATGTGTTTTTTTTTTTTTTTAACACCAATGTCTCTTGGACTCAGGGCCTGAGTAAGAAGGTTGGGGTTTCCTCCTCAGTGCTGCAAGGGTTGTGGGTGTCCTACAGTACGGAAGGGCTCTCTGCAGCTTTGGCTTCACTTAGAAACCTCTACACACCCAACATCAAAGGTATAAATAACAGACAGTCACAGAAAAACAAAAAAAAGTGATTTCCAGACCTGGAAAAGTCAAGAAAAATCTTTAAAAATCTTGGAAAAGTCATGTATATTTGCACAGTGAATTTATGCTACCATTCAAAAGTTTGGGTTCTTTGAATGAGGTCTCTCAAGTTAGAACATTACATGATTAAAAAAAAAACTGTTTAAATTTGGGCCTGGTTTAAATTTTAGTTTTTCATACACTACGGTTCACTGCACACACTTTTCATACACTAATACACTACAGGTTTCGGGTTGGTAAGATTTTTGTCTCTTATTGTCACCAAGGCTGCATTTATGTGAAAAAATACAGTAAAAACAATAATATTGTGAAACATTATTGCAATTTAAAAAATTATATTTTTATGTTTCAAAATGATTTATTTAAAATGAATTTTCCAGCATTTATTTCAAACAGGAATGCTTAACAAAAGCATCCTTGCTAAAGAAAAGTGTTAATTTCTTAATGGCCCAGTTGTGTACATTTGGTAATATTTTATCAGCAAGACATTGTTCAATGTTGAGCACAGTAAATGCTTGTTGTGACTGTTATTTTTCAATCTTCATCTCTTTCTCTAGGTGTCTCGGCTTCTGATTATGGGTGGAGCTAATGTGAACTATCGTACTGAGGTGTTGAACAATCGCCTCCATCCTGTGTGTGCACGCTCACCTGGGCTACCTGGAGACAGTGGCTTTGCTGCTGGAGTTTGGGGCGGATGTGGAGGGCATTTCAGAGAGCGGGCTCACTCCCCTTGGCTATGCAGCCGCTGCGGGTCACCTAGCCATCATCACTGCCCTCTGCAGCAAGAAAGCCACGGTTAGCCATGACATGTCTAGATATTAGAGGCTGATAACCAATAGGAACGTAAGGCTGTTTTACAATTATCAAAGTTTCATCTCTGTTTCTCCTCTCCTCTCTCTCTGTTTAGGTGGATCACCTGGATAAGAACGGTCAGTGTCCACTGGTCCACGCCGCCGCTACGGGGTCATCTAGAGGTGGTGAAGTATTTGGTGCAGTGCGAGTGGAACACAGACAAACAGCCGAACCGGATCCTTCAGCAAGAGCCATGCAGTACAACAGGCCCTCATAGCAGCCGCCAGTATGGGCTATACAGAGGTAAGAATGCACTAAACTGTTTAAAAGTGACAGTAAATACATTTTCCTATATTTTTTATGCAAATACAAATAGGTGAATGTATTCATTATACTTAATAGATTTAGCAGTGTTACAGCATTAACCACTTTTAAGCATTACAGTTAACATATTATAATATTATTAGGGCTGTCAAACGATTAATCGCGATTAATCGCATTCGAAAATAAAAGTTTGTTTACATAATATATGTGGGTGCACTGTGTATAGTTATTTTGTTAATGTATGTGTATATGTATAAATACCTATGCATGCATGTATATATTTAAGAATTATTTGCGCTTAAATTCTGTATAGATATTACATATATAAATACATAATCTATATTATATAAATATAAATATTTTATATATGAATAACACATTTTCTTAAATAGATATATGCATGTGTGTGTATTTATACTGTATATACAAATAATTATATAGAGCACACACAAATATATTATGTAAACACAGACTTTTATTTTGGATGCGATTAATCGACATACATTTTTGCAAAGCCCTAATATATATATATATATAAATACACACACATGCATGTATATTTAAGAAAAAATATTATTTATATATCAAATATTCATATTTATATATAATATAAATTATATATAAATCTATATACAGTATATACATGAAAATATTTCTTAAATATATACAAGCATGTCTGTGTGTGTATTTAGATATACAAAATAATTATACACACAGTGCACCCACATATATTATGTAAACAAACTTTTATGTTGGATGCGATTAATCGTTTGACAGCCCTAAATATTATATGATATAAGTTATATATTATTAGATGTAATATAGCATGTTTAACATATAGCATGCTTGTTGCAGTATATATATATATATATATATATATATATATATATATATATATATATATATATATATATATATATATATATATATATATATATATATATAGATATAGATATATATATTAAATATAGATATATAGATATAGATATACACACACACTACAGCAACAGCAATAACCTTACACATATTTTGGTATTCATACACAGATTGTATCATACCTTCTTGACCTGCCTGAGAAAGATGAGGAAGAGGAGGAAAGAGCTCAAATAAACAACTTTGACACACTATGGGGTGAAACAGGTACAACACCACCAGACAATCCATTTTGTATTTTGATTTAAAGATGAAGGCTCAAACTGCTCACTTAGGAGACTCTCTCTGTACCTCAGCACTGACAGCAGCAGCGGGTCGGGGGAAGCTGGATGTGTGCCGTCTTTTATTGGAGCAGGGTGCCGCTGTGGCTCAGCCGAACCGCAGGGGGATCGTGCCGCTCTTCAGCGCCGTGCGGCAGGGACACTGGCAGGTGGGCACCTTCTACCCTGCAAAGGTCACGTTTTTATTTCCTGTATGTTTATTTTGTAGATGTTTTAGTCTGAAATGTCTTTGTTGGTTGTGCAGATAGTGGACCTGTTGATAAATCATGGTGCTGATGTGAACATGGCTGATAAACAGGGCCGAACTCCTCTAATGATGGCTGCGTCCGAGGGACATCTGGGTACGGCGGAGTTCCTTCTGGCTCAAGGTACAGCTGTCCTGCTTGTTTCTAGATTTGTTTTTGCAGTTTAATTACAAAAATCTATTTTAAAGCTACATTGTGTAATTTTTACCCCCATCTAGTGGTGAAAAGGTATATGACCATCCAGTGAATATTAGTTTCTGTTCCTCTCAATTCTGATTTCGATTTAACTCCTACGGTGGCCAATGTAGTCCAAGATTAACATGGCTTCCAGTTCAACCTCGTCCATGAGTGTTAACTCGAATGTAAACGCGAAAGGCGAAGCTCTGAATTAACGGGTATGTCCTTCTTTGGTTAATGTACTTTCAAGATGGAGGGGCAACATGGCGACCGACATTAGAACCCCTTACCCGTTTGTTTTTTCAATGGCATATTATACACTCACGAGAATACTTTATTACTTGAACGAAGTAAATATACATTATTGAGCACGTATATTTTTGAAAGAACTAAGTGTTTTTAGCCAAGAATAAACTAAAGAGTTACACAGTGTAGCTTTAAATTCGCCCTAAAATGGAAGCTGCGATTAGTCTTTCTTTCCAATTCTTCTGACCATTTCTAACTTATTTCACAGGTGCCTCATTGTCTCTGATGGACAAGGAGGGGCTAACAGCACTTAGTTGGGCGTGTCTTAAAGGCCACCTCCCATTGGTCCGTGCTCTGGTTGAGAGGGGTGCGGCAACGGCCCATGCAGACAAAAGCGGCCGCACTCCACTGGATCTTGCCGCTTTTACGGAGACTCAGAAGTGGTTGGTTTTGTCATAGTCAACTAACTTTCAGTAGAGCTACTGTATTAAAAAATATAAACCTTACGTCTCCAAACTGGGATGTGTAGCGTAAGCTAATGGATCTAGACGGATATCACGTAGGAGCTGAGGGAGATATGTAGACAATAAACCATAGCTCTGGACTTGATGTGGTTTCAGGTGCAGTATCTGGTGGATCATGGTGCGATGATCGAGCATGTGGACTACAGCGGCATGCGTCCACTGGATCGTGCGGTTGGCTGCAGGAACACGTCAGTGGTCGTTGCATTGCTCAAGAAGGGCGCCAAGATAGGTAGGCTGAAAGGGGAACAGTTTCTTACAGAAAAAAAGTACAATAACTTGTTTGCTGCGCTTAAAGTAGATAGCCATATGTTGAATTGCAGGTAGATTTACACCATTTCACACAGTTTGTTTTAATTAATTTGGGGTTGTAGTGCCGTGCTCTGTTCAGCTTGTAAAGTTGGAATCGCCAGCCTCCTACTTGGAAAAATCCAATTAAAAAATCCACTGACATCCAAGTTGGAAACTCTTACTGAATTATTTCTGAATAAAAAAATGTTGCTCAGTGAGAAAAGAAAATGTGGTTTTCTGGTCCATGTCGGAACCAAAGCATTGCCTGACACACTGTTGAATTTAAACATAAAGCATCTGTCGTTGATTGCTAGCAACCATGTAGTCAGAGCATTCTGTCCGCATGCTTTAAACCGCAAGAAACCTATTACATTTAAAATGTAAAAAAAGAGCCACCACAGCTTTCTCAGTGGCTAAAACTTTCATTTCCATTCCTATTTTTGGTATTGGTCTCTTTAAAGGGATACTCCACTTTTTTTGGAAATGGGCTCATTTTACCACTCCCCAGAGTTAAACAGTTGAGTTTTACTGTTTTCAAATGTATTCAGACGATTTTCTTATATTTAGAAGAATATCAGTAACCAGACAGTTTCTGGTCTCATTGACTTCCATAGTATATTTTTTTCCTACTTTGGAAGTCAATGAGACCAGAAACTGTCTGGTTACTGATATTCTTCTAAATATAAAAAAAATTGGCTGAATACATTCGAAAACGGTAAAACTCAACTGTTTAACTCTGGGAGTGGTAAAATGAGCCCATTTCCAAAAAAAGTGGAGTATCCCTTTAAAGGACAACTCCGGCGCAAAATGAACCTTTGGTCTAATTACACATTGTTACCAAGTCAACCGTTATCTGAGATTTGTTTTCATGATTGCCGAATGTAAATAGTTTTATCTATAAATACAGTTTAGCCTATAATGCTAGTATAACGCTAGTATATTGGGCATAGAGTAATGACAAATAAAAATCGCTTGTTATTACCACTAACAAGGCTCAAAATAGCCCCACAGTAACACGGTAGCATAATAAGGGTCCCTACATTCAAACTGAAGCATTGAGAACTTTGTCAGTGTCCATACAGTTTAATAAGAAGATATTTTATCCACACAGTCAACTTCGCGAATACAGGAAGAAGCCATCTTTGAAATATAGTCTCTACCAGTCGATCTACGATCGCCAATCCAAGTGCGCTCGTGAGATGTGAATAAGGTGATAAGGTGAGCGCGACCAGTAGGCAACATGTACATATTGAAGACAAGAAAATGGTTCGTGTTTGTGTTTCTTCCAGAAACAACGGACTATATGAGATTCTGCACAGTTCAGCGCACTTGGATCAGCATTCGTAGATTGACTGGTAGAGACTATATTTCAAAGATGGCTTCTTCCTGTATTCGCGAAGTTGACTCTGTGTATAAAATATCTTCTTATTAAACTGTATGGACACTGACAAAGTTCTCAATGCTTCGGTTTGAATGTAGGGACCCTTATTATGCTACCGTGTTACTGTGGGGCTATTTTGAGCCTTGTTAGTGGTAATAACAAGCGATTTTTATTTGTCATTACTCTATGCCCAATATACTAGCGTTATACTAGCATTATAAGCTAAACTGTTTTTAGAGATAAAACTATTTACATTCGGCAATCATGAAAACAAATCTCAGATAACGGTTGACTAGGCAACAATGTGTAATTAGACCAAAGGTTCTTTTTGCACCGGAGTTGTCCTTTAACACAGGGGATAGAAATACTGCTTTTTTGTAAAATGCTATTTTTATCTGCCATTACTCAGTCTTCAGTGTCACACAATCCTTTAGAAATCATTCTAATATACTGATCTGGTGCTCAAAAACATTTCTTATATTTAATGGTCTAAACTGTCAAGCTGCTTAATTTTTTTTGTGGAAAACATCATAGAAAAAAAAGAAAGCTTTTGCAACATTATGAATTCCTTTACCTTTACTTTTGATCAGTTTAATGCTTCCTTGCTTAATAAACATATTAATTATAAGTAATTACTACTGATTTTGAAGAGTAGTGAATGGTAGTGCACGTGTGTCACCCAGTGGGAACTGGCCATATATAGAGTAGGAGTAGATGAAACACAGCATAAATTCCAAAGGTTACACCTTGAATAAATGCAAGCAGGACATGCATTGAATATCACATGAAATTAGCTTCACATTTAGATGTCTTTCTCCTTCATACCCCTCCCTGTGACCTCAGTCATCCTAGTCTAACCCTCCTTCTTCGTGTGCTCTCCACTGAACCGCAGAACTCCACTGATCAGCAGCTGATCACGATTGGCTTGTTGTGGCTTTTTCTAATGTTGCTGCTTGCCACGGCTTCTACGGCTGATCTTCCCTGTTCTTCCTTTCACGTCACTCTTTCACCATTAACCATCGACTATCGATCTCTCTCTTTTTTTCTTCTTTGCTTCCTGTTTTCATAAACCTTTGCTCTGTCTGAAACGGACGCCCTTCCCATGATGCTTCACTCTGCCCTAATAACCTGTCACCCTTTCACTCGTGACCCTCCCCACCTCTTCTCTCCTCGTAACCAGGATGTCAGACACTCCCCACCCGTGCTCGAGGTAAAACGCACACCTTTGTCCCCATCTGCCATTTTTGACTGTGTCCCTCCATCTTGTTACCTGTGTGGTTCCTTCTCCATTGGTCGGGTCTGACAGTGTTTTGGATGTCCGAATGTGAACGTTATTTAATCTTCATATCACTATTCTTGTCTACAAAAAGTGGAAAGAGCTGCTGTCAGCCATAAATACGAGTTGTGTAATCTTGTACTTCTGCAAAAATCTGATGGAAGACGTGGATTATTTTTGTTTATTACGTCTGCTTGCATGGCTGCATGTTCAGGAAGAGGTTTTGCATTTTGGCATGATGCTGCAGAATGTTTTGTGATTTTGGGAGGACATGAACACAGAATGCATTCTTGCACTTGTTTTGTAACTCTTTTTTTCATGGAAACATGAATAGTCTTTGAGTGTTGCATTTTTATGATGCCGTCTCAAGTCAAAAGAAATGAAAAAAATGAATCTTCCGATACCTTTTTTTTTTTTTTTACTTTTATTCCATTGCATTGTCATTGTGACTGCGTCTTTCCCTGTTGCAATACTTTTCGCATTTTACAGATGCTATGTCAAGTTAAAAGAAGTTAAAACTCATCTTGAGATGCTGTAGTGATGCTTTTTGCTGTTTTGCAGCATTTTTCTTTTAATTGCAAGATCGCAATTAAAGTTGTGACCAGTTATGACATCTCGAGATGTCAAATTGCGAATGGACGTCTGTCAATGTTCGCTTTTTTGCAGCATCTTGCATCCTCAGCATCACATTTTAAAATGATCTTTTTGTTCTAATTTTTTGTGATGTTGTATTTTGATCAGAGATGTATAGTAATGAAGTAGAACTACTTAAGTTATGTACTTAAGTACTAAAATGCTGCATCTGTACTCTACTAGAGTATTGTTTTGTTTTTTTGAGTCATTCGTTGCAAGTTGGCTTTCATGCTGCCTAAATCACACGCCAGTTTTGGGATTGACACGGGATTGACACACACATGGGATTGACACACACATTGACAACTAATGCAGGGGTTGTCCTGCAATGACATTTTTGGCGGCCGCCAAAGCAAATTTGTATCCTACCAAAGCGCCTTATTTGATTGCTAGTTCAAACTTTTGACTGCTTTCTTTAATAATTACATGACACAGTCTTGTACTTTTACTTTTAGTACTTAAGTAGTGAATTTAAACTAAACTTCGCAATACTTAAGTACAAAAAATGTTGAATACTTTAGTACTTCTACTTGAGTGTGGTGCTTGAAGAGCACTTCAACTTCTACTCAAGTCACTTTTTTTGATAGAGCACTTGTACTTTTACTCAAGTCCGGGTTTCTAGTACTTTATACATCTCTGATTTTGATGGATGTCTTTCAACATTGCGTGCAGCTACTTTTCATTTGCGTCGCATTTTAAAATTGCGAATGACACGAGATGCTGAAAATGATCACGTCACGTTTTTAAGGATCTGTAGATTTAAAAGCCTGTTGCGATGTTTTATTCTGCAGCGCTTCTGTATTATAATGGATGTCTTTGATTATTGCAAAAAAAAGTATCTCTTGCCTTTAGCTTCAGACTTTTAAGATGCTGTAGTTGTTGTTAGAAACGTTTCTCGAATTCTCTGAATTCTGTCCTTTGCTGTTGTTTCGCAATTCTGTATTGTGTCTAGCTATTTCTGAAAGCAAGAATGCATTCTGTGTGAACAACACCTTAATTTTTCCCACCACAGTTGCTCTCAGTTTGGCTTTTTCGGGCTATTGGCCAGTTATATGATCCCAATCTCATCAGTTTGTCCTCAACTGCGCCTTGCATGAATTGCACTAAATCACTGCCTGTCTGCCTGCATACTGTGACTGGCTGCCCATGGCGAAATGCACAGCTCTAATAGACCCCTATCAATCTCTTATTCCCACCCTCCCTCCACTGTAAATTCAGTCTAAACCAATGGAAACACTTGACCTCTGTTCAGGCTGTCCACAGAGAGCTCAAACATAACTGCAAGTTCAGTAGAAGTTGGATTCAAATATTTTTATTGGCTGTATTGACCGATTTCAATTTCGGCAAGGTATAAACAGCCAAGCTGCTCGTGATTTGTTTCTTTCTTTTTTGTCTGGTGTGTTGCTATGGCTTTTTTTATATCCATAAGTTGTTTGTAGACTTTGCCTTCTTTCAAGCAAGATATCCTGGTAGCCTGCTTGTTCCTTTGTGTCCCTCAGAGATTAGCAAGCTATTTTATGGCCAGATGGACTATCAGTCTGTGGTGACTCTTTGCTTTGCCTCTTTTTGTTTGCTCTATTGCACTTAGGTCCTGCAACATGGGCAATGGCCACATCCAAACCTGATATTATGATTGTTCTGCTGAGCAAACTGATTGAGGAAGGAGATGGATTCTACAAGGTGAGTGGATTTATTTGCATTGTAACCCTAGAATATTCAGTTGAAGAAATGTCTGACTGTGTTTAGGAATATGCTGCCAATAATAATATACAGTGTTGGTGTAATGCATTACTAGGTCATTAATTATTGTAATTTATTTACTTGTCCCTTGAAAGTAAAGTAAAGTAAGGGGTTTGTCTGGATTTACTTAGTTACTTCTGTAATATCAGAGTTTTGTGCATTTGTTTAATGCATAATCGTATATTATTTCGAAATTGAGAAGTAAAAGTGTCTTGCCAACCCAGAAAGGAAAGGTGAAAGAAGCCGCCCAGACGCTACCAGTACGCCCTGAAGAAGTTCCCACGAGAAGGGTTCACAGAGGACCTGAAGACCTTCCGCGAGCTCAAAGTCTCTCTGCTGCTCAACCTCTCCCGCTGCCGGAGGAAAATGAATGTGAGTCCAAAGCTCTCAGTTTCAGAAAACTCTTCCTTCTGTCTCTCTTCACTCATAGCAACGTTATGAGGAAGAATTGAGATTGCCCTGATTACATTAATCTAGTTTGGTTACCTCATGTAAAATGACTCTTTGACCTTGAATTTTTTCGGTCATTCCTAACAATAGATATTTTTTTTCTTAGGTGTATTGATTTGTCTGTTAAGGATATGGTATTAGAGAAAAGGGACTGCAGGGCAAATCCAAAATGGAGTTAGAGTGACCCTGTAGAGTTAAAACACATGATCCCAGCATTCACTGTGTCTGGTTGGCCTTGTGCTAAACACAGCCGTCAGCAGTTTCATTCAGCGTATTATTCAACAATTGTGAAAAATGGACATTAAAAAAATTCTAGTGTTTCAGACAAGTGTCTGAAGACAACACACTGTACACTTTATTGGTCCATGATCTATTGTACTGCACTGTAGATATTGACGTTTAAAAAAAAAAACAGACTACTAGCAGCTAGTATAGACTCCTTTTCAGTTGGTAAACATGGTGATGTTTTTTTGTGGGCGGAGCTTAGGTGGAGGCACAACGATCCCTCTGGCATCTCACTAACGTTCAGTTAGCAAGTTTTGTTAGCTTGTTTTTTTTTAACAATGACTGTAGAAAATCAGATTTTATCCTTATGTGTAAGGTTGCTCATTGTCCAGGTCCGCGATTGTATATTTTCAAAAGTTAATTTTAACGGACTGAACCAGATTGGCCTGACTTTTACGCCTACCTTATAGAGAAAGAGTGTAAAGAAAAACTGAGGGCTTATAAATCTTTAGATGCCTATAACTATGTGATAAATGGTTACGTGCAGTACAAGATGTCACATTCCACAGTACTTCCTGCCAGTGCCAAGACAATGTAAAGAGTGACATTACAGTGCAATTTAATGATGTGAATATTTTATAGAAATAAAAATATTTCTTATTTATTAAAATTATATTAGTGAACTATGTATTTGAAATTATTCTTTCCTACCAGGTTCTTCATAAAGTCCATCTCAGTATATCACAACAATGTGTACAATCATAGATAATTCACAAATAATCACAATAATTTAGAAAACATTATGCAATTAAATTTCAATTGCAATTGGAAAATGTGCAAATTTCAATTGCAATTCCAATTTTCAATGCAATTGGAGCCTGTAGGCAATTCTTGCACTAAACAACACAACAAAATGACTAATAATAATAATAATAGTTTAAGCTCCTTATTATGTAGCCGAATCTGTGCTGGTTTGTATCGGCCGCCTCCTACTGTAAATCTTCTTGTTTACAAGTGTCCAATTCAATGGCAACTTACCTAACCAACAAACTGCATGTATTAGTTGTGTGCTTGGTCTTTCTTCTGAATTGCTTTTGAAAACAGTTAAGACCAAAGCAGTTATGGAACAAGGACTTTAAAGACCGTATTGATGTATTTGGAGATATTTTGTTCTTCCCATTTTTTTCACCTTTATGGCTACATTATTTCTCATTTTGAATGATTATTTCTCATTTTCCCCATAATGAAGAAATTCTCTTGATAGCTCTCTATACACATAGTTTTTCTTCCCATCATGATCTCATCCCTGTTTTGGTTTGATTTGTTGGTTCATTGGGTTTTTCTGACATTTGTTGTATTTGTTTAAGAGTTAGGTTTAGTACAGGTAGAGGTTTGAGCTGTCACATTGCATCTTCCCACTGTCCCTGTTGAGCATATATTTGTGTGTCAACACATTTTATAGGTGTGTACGTGCATTTCCATAATTAAATGTATGTATGTGTATCATATTTGCACTAATGGTGCTCAGAAATATGTTGATTTTTGTAATAATCATTGTTGACATCCTCATATAAATGTGACATGTTCATGTCCAACATGAGTTTGTGTGCGTTAATGATGTAAGAGTGTATGTGTGTTTGTGTGCATGTCCGCATGCACGTGTGTGTGTCCTCCCTCTGACCTCATGTACGGCTCAGTGTATGACTGTTGGTCCTGTTGTTGCTTGCAGGACTTTGGGATGGCGGAGGAGTTTGCCTCCAAGGCACTAGAGTTGAAACCAAAATCCTATGAAGCCTATTACAGCACGAGCCCGTGCCAAGCGCAGCAGCAGGTAACCGTAGCAACCAACAGGCAGGACAGCCTATAAAACACATTCTGTCTCGCACAGATCAAGTGCTGACAGATCATGACCCAAACTGGCCAAATGTGTTTCGATTGGTTGGCGTAGTGCTATGCTAGACTTTCCAGATAGAAATCAATTGAAGCCCCTTGACTTCTGCCTCTTTAGTTGACAACATCAGGATTAGACCTGTTCTTCATACTTCATGTTGTGTTGAACAATCAAATTATTTTTCCTCAGAATGCCCATCATTCATATTTTATTCCTTTTTCTCTTTTTATCAGCTTTTTTTATTTGGATTTATTTTATTTTGTAAGGGTGGGGGGTCGTCTATGATTTTCATTGGTAAAATGACTAAAGGAATGTTCCAGGTTCAATACAAGTTAAGCTTGAAATCTACAATGAAAGTCTATGGGCATCCCGGAAGAAAAAGAAAAGCTTGTGTTTTTGTCAAAGCACTTTAATTTGTTTTCGGTACAATTTTATTAATTAAATTATTTTTAGAGCTGTCTAAATCGTAATTTTTGGGATGGGGGTACTGTTTTAGGTAGATTCACTTATCTACTGGTTATGCACTGCAAACACAATTCCGAGTACATTTCTTTTTTTGTGCAAATATATTATAAAGGTTGTCAGGTTTTGTTTTCTTGTTGGCTAAACTTATTCAAAAAATAAATTAAAAGTTTACTTTTAACCAGGGTTTAAAATGCAAAACAATAATCAGTTCACCCCGAACAGAATCATTATTTTAGCATTTCTATTCCTGCTTTACTTCTGTAACATATAGTTCTGAAAACTGTTTGATTAATAGGTAAAATAATTACCGTATGAATAATCGGTTCATAATTTTTTTTGTACTTCTTTTTTTTCGTGCCTACTCTTTATACCAGAGCTTGAATAGAACTTTTATACTAAATAGCTTTATACTACGAGCTTGTGCCTAAACCTCATAAATCGAGTGGATCCTCAAACTGTCGGCAAAACCTCATACAGTAGTTTCACCTGCCTGAATTGTGATTGAAGTTCTTTGAATAAGCAGTGTTTTCGTTGTTCAAAAAACACAATGCTTGTAAAGGCTAATGTTTTATGTATTTGAGGAGCTGAGAAGAGTGTCAGTCTGGTATTTTCCCTCAAATCATAGCCAGTACAGCCTGTGCAAAGCACTTCATCTTTTATATCACAAGATTTTGGCCAAATATATTAAATTACATTCTACAATAAATTTTGTAACCTGAAAACCGGTTCCTTGAATCCGTTGTTGACCCATAGACTTCCACTGTAAGTGCATTACTCCAATTTTTATATAAACCGAGGAATGGGTCATAATTATTCTGTGTGGTAAATATCAACGAGCCACTTCAGATGCTGTTGAAAAAGATTTATTTACATTGAACCCCGAATATATTCCTTTAGCAATAGTCTTTTTTAGTATTTAACAAGCATATTTCCTTCTTTCTTCTCTACCTACTGCCATTTTCCACCTTCCTACTCTCTCTCATTCTCCGTCTCTCTTGCTGTAGGCAATTCCACGCAGCCCTGGAGGACCTGAGTGAAGCCATGTGTCTTTGTCCCAATAACCGCGAGATCCAGCGCCTGCTGCAACGCGTGGAAGAAGAATGTCATCAGGTTGAACAGCAACAGGAGCTGGATCCTCCTCCTTCCCCTCTCCCGCGAACAAGCCCCATCCATGATACCGCCTCCACCAATGGAGCCCCATATTCAGACATGGAGCCTGTCCAGGACTTGTTTGTGGAGGATGACGATTACCTTGAGCGGGATTTCAGATGGCCTACCGCTTGGTGTTCCCACTGAGCCCCACACTATTCCATCGGGACTTCCAGTTATCAGAACATGCCTCCATCTCCAAGCCATCATGATTCACCCTACTTGGGCCAAGCATATGACCTTCGCCCCAGCCCCCCTTCAATGTCCTCTCCTACCACGGCAAGGCTACCAATCCACCTCACCGTCGCTCTCCCCAACGCACCAGAGCTCCCACTTCCGGCCCAGTCCCCCTCATCAGGCCTCCTACCACTTCAGCCCACCACCGTCACCATTCACGCCGTGAAACACAGTCTGATGCCAGCCCCACCTCTGAGGGAGTTGCCATGTACCGTCCCCAGTCCGCCACTGCAGGGACGCTACCAACAGGACCAGCTTGCAGGAAGACCCAAGTCCCCTCTGTCCAAGATGAGCAGCCAACGTTCATTCCAATTTTCCCAACAGACTTCCCAGCCATCACAACAAAGCCAATGGTTGCAGCCAGCTAAAGCACAGATCATCCGCACCAACCAGCCCAGCTCCGCGGTACACTCCAGTGCCGTACTGGGCAGTAGTGCGTACAGTCAGATTGCTCACTCGATGAGTGCCCGCTGCCCAGGTGACATGGATGAACTTGGGGATGGAGGATATTCTTCTTCGCTTCAGCCTCAAGGCAGTCTGAGTGCAGGGGCCTTGTACCAGCGTGCCATCAGCATGGATCCTGGCCTTGTGGAGGATGAGCCTCCCCATAGGCCCTCCTCTGCCTACAGACCCAGTCCTGGAGGTGTCCGCTATGGTCAGACACCACAGATCAGCCGCCAGTCAGTCGACCGCCTACTATGCGGTCTCACCCCACGAAATGGAGCGACAGGTGACGCTAGGTTCACCTGAGAACCTCCATGCACACCCGACGTCCAGTCAGTGCCAATAAGCGTAGAACCCAAACAGCACCCACCAGCTCCACGCCCCCTTATTCACTCCCACAGTACAGGTCTACGCTTCTCGCCATCCAACAACAGTTTAGTGGCAGGTTCTGCTGCTAACCTAGGCCCAGGCTTCAGGGCGTCAGCTTCCGCACAGCAAATGGAGATACCCTTGAATATTTCCTATGAAGGAAGCTACCATGATGACCTTTCCCCGATGTCACCCCCACAAGGCACAGACTTCCGGGTGGTGGGTGGAACGTATCCAGGAGAGGCCCTTCGCTCCCGCAACACACCTTTCATGGGCATCATAGACAAGACTGCACGGACACAGCAGTACATCCAGCAGCAGCCTTCGCTTGCATCGTCCTCCTCGAGGATTCTCGACCCTGGGCTGTTTCGTCTCTGGATACAGTGGTAAACAGTCCAGCAACTTCTCCTAGCAACATGGGGTACGGGCAGCAAACGACTCCACTCAGCCATATGGCCTACTACAACCGTACCAACAACGCTCACAATGGCCACCTAATGGATGATGATTTCTACGCCAACCCTTCTGGTGTGACGCGGGACCGGGCGGATGCTATGGGCAGAGTTAGTCAGGTTCCCACATACCCAGATGTGAAAGTGGCACGGACTCTACCAGTTTCCCAGGCCTATCAGGACAATGAGTATAGGCAGATATCTCGCAATGAAAGGCAAGGCCCAACCTCACCCATTAAACCAAAGAGACCTTTTGTGGAGTCTAATGTATAAGAAGAATGAGTCTGTGTGCAAGATTCATCAGAACATTCCAGAGGAATATCTAACAAGTTGAACATCTTATCTCTAGATTTCGTTTTCTCCCATATCTTGATGGTGAAACTACAGACCGGTTGAGGTGAATTCCACTTATGTGAAGTGCATCAAGCATGTACTGTGCAACTGTATTTACTCTGGAAACATAAATGGAAGTAACAAGACCCATTGGAGTAAAAGTAGGCCTGTGTAACTGCTGTACACCAACCTTCTACTTTTCTGTACCTTATGAGAGGGTGGCTACTCAATGCCAGCCATGGACATTTTGCTGAGCATTGCCCTTGGACCAGATGTCCCCAATGATGTCCCCACTCAAACCAGTAATAATCCTTGCTGTGTCTTGAGTTAAAAATGAAATAGTCTGAAATGAACTAAAATATTCCAGATTAATATTGCTTAAGCAAAAAAAGTCATATTTAATATTTTAAGTTATGTTTGTAAAAATATATATGTATATCTAAATTTCAATGCAGTTGTGTTTTTTCAGTTTGCCTTTACTTCCTAAGTTGAGATACATTCAGCAATGTGAAATATTTTTAGACTTTTTATGGGCATTTTTATTTTTTGTCAACAGGATTTCTGCAAATATATATGTACTGTTCGGCGAACGATCTGCTCATAGGAAGTAGCATCCGTGTAGTCAGCCGTTAATTTACTTAGTCACACCAGTAAAGCGGAATTTATCTTTTCCAAAGAAACTTTTTTTCATGGGAAATAGGCGTGGGGAAACTTCTTTTTTGCAGCCTCAGAATCCACATGCTCTCATCCGTTATGTTTTGAGAGTTTATTTGTGCACTGAAACATTCACATAAGTTGTGAAACTGTTTGCCTTCATGTTTGCCTCACCATTGAACTAACATACTATTGGAAGGTCAGGCACATTTTTAAAGGATGTCTTGACAGTATATTTTGGGAGGATGGCAGCAAGTCGGATTCGGCTTAACTAATCAAGGTCAACTGCTGTTGAAAAAGAGCAGGTCTTTCTGCAGCGGTTTAATTTTTTTTCTCTTTTTAGAAAAATATTTGGTGCACTCAGAGTTGACCTGGAATACTGCTTACTGTACAACAGTGTTTGTATTTAACTTTTTGTTTTCCTTTTGTATGACCAAAATGTACATGGCTGTAAATAATGTGCTGAACTAGAACGCATGCTCTGTGCTAATACACAAACCCGAGTGTGGTTTTATTTACGAGGGAAAAGACTGTGGCACAATATATTTCCTTGTTTCCCTTGTTAGAGGAAAAAAAGAACTGAAGTTTAGGTTTTGTATGTAATTTGTTTTAATATTTTGATTTTGTTTATAAGTGGGCTTGCAAAGGAGGATTCATTGTAAAGTGTCTGTATGTGTGAGCTGTGTTGTTTTGCTGGGAAGGAAAATCAGAAACGTGAATGAGGACTTTTTATCCAGTTACACGGTTGTAAACTGTACAATCATCTGTATGTATGAGGGAAATACTGAGCTTATTTAAAAAGAATACTACTTCAAAGAAAATCAAGGTGAAATAACTTACCACTGCGTTGAACTCATTTCTCATAAATTTATTTTTATACTGTACATCCATAATCACAACTGGACTCAAAATCAAACATTATGAACATACATATTTTTAATCAAATAGAAAACAGTGATATAAATATTGGCACTACACTTGCAACAGAAAAGTACACAATACAAACACTGCAGTGAAAATACAGTACAAGGGCACCAGCAGATCATCTGTACACTCTTTTAGATTGAAGGAGTGTGTGTGTGGGTGTGTGTGTGTGTGTGTGTGTGCGCATTACTAAGTCATTATTTACTATAATTTAATTACTTTCCCTTGAAAAGGTGAAGTGATTTATTTAATGTTACTTCTGATGTAATTACATTAAATACTATAAAGACAACAGAGCAATTATTTAATAATAGTGGATTTAAAGCTTTAACGTCTAATGTTAAAATATATGTTTAGAATATAACTTTCTCACTTTAAATACTTTGGTCAGTTCAAGAATAATTTATATAATTGTATATTTATTAGAATTAAAATAGTAGTTTCACGTCTAACTGGTTAAGGTTGATATGGGATTTAAGAAAGTAATGCAATACTTTATAGAGAGAGTAATTAATACAGTGATCTAATTAAACTGTTAAAGATGTACAAGTAGTAGCAAGAAATGAATGACTTAAGTAACTTACTAAATTGTGCTGAGTGTGTGTATGTATATGTGTGTATATATATGTATATGTGCGTGTGTGTGTGTGTGTATATATGTATGTATATATATATATATATATAGTAATCTAGATCGATAAAATCTAAATTCTAAGGCACAAGAAAGTACATTCTGCTATTTAAAATAATCGAATGGATTTAAACACTATATAATTGTATTGTTGTGTTTGTACAAAATAGTTCAACAATTAGAAATCATTCCCAAAAAAAGCCTAATCCTGAAAAAAATAAAACAATATATAACATTTAATTTAATTAATTAATAGCATTAATTACTCCAATAATAAAACATTGTCCAATAATAAATAACATGTTTTCTGTTCCATACATGGTGGTACTTTAATCCCGTTTTAACATGCATATGACAAGGGGGAGTAAAATAGAAATAATACGAAGACTGCAAATGAAGGAACTGGCTGACAGGTTTGCTAAGACACGGGCAGAAAGGCAGTTGTTTGAGTAAATTAAGACATTAAGGAGAACTGGGGATTTCTCCTTCCGACAGGGTCTTGAAATGCACAGATAGAGCCTCCTCCTCAGGATTCGGTGGTCGCCTGAAATCCTCTCTCGTCACCACGTAACCCACCACGACCCCAAAGCACACCAGCAACAAGCCTAAAATATTTGCCAGGACCCCCTCCGCAACAAACTTGGAGTAAGTAGACCTGAGAATAGGAAATGTGCCATAAAATCTTAATTGGTTAATGAATGGAAAAACACAGCATTGTATTCTCTTCTGGTTCTGCGTACACGAGTCCGCAGTGACGCTGGTGATGCAAGACGCTTGTATACCAGAGAACACTTCATCAGCGTCACTGCAGACAGAACCGGAAGACAATAAAATGTTTAATAAAGTCGTAGTTTTTGTTATTTTTGGACCAAAATGTATTTTCGATGCTTCAAAACATTGTAACTAACCCACTGATGCCACATTGACTACTTTGATGATGTCTTTTTTTTTTTTACATATTACACAGTAAGAGCCTTAACTTTACAAAATAATGTTACTTGGTGCTATGAAAAAACGTAAGTATATTTTTAATAATTTTTCAAAAACATGCTGAACCAAACGGTTGATTTGGCAAATAATGGTTAACTGTCACCCATAACCATAACTGAAAATTATGAATAAAAATGATGGGATGTGTGTCACTTTTTTCTTGGTGCGACTTCAAAGGGTAAACCGAGTTCCGAAGATGAACGGAGGTCTTACAGGCTTGAGACGACATGAGGGTGAGTCATTAATTCATGAATTCATTTTTGGGTGAACTAACCCTTTAAGGGTGTTTATTTAAGTGTTAATGAATTTAAACATTTTTTTAAATAAACAATTCATGAGTAACACAGTAAACAGGCACATAAGGAATGTATTGAATAAATCCAGCATTTTATGCTCCACAGTGAGAGATGGAGAAAAGAAGCCAAATATCATTAATATTCACTGAAAGTCTCTTTCCGCTGTGACTCATTCACCCGGTGACTCATTCCTTTCTTTTCATTCAAATTGTTTACCTCGGCTTAGTGACATCAGATGTTATTTTCAAAAATGATATTCGTTAGATGTATTCACTGACACTCACATGATACTGAAGAGCAGTTTCTCTGTGATTCCCAGCAGGCAGGATCCCACAGACATGGCCAGCAGCAACAGGCCGAAGAACACGTGCAGAGGGAGATACCAGCTCCTCAGCTGAGCAGATGCCCATGGGAAAAGGAAAAATCCCAGTCCCAGTAACCACTGGAGCAAAGGAGAGGAGGAGAAATCAGTCCTAAGACAACTTGAGGTGATCTATTCCATCGGCCTCTTAAAAAATGTTTTAGGATCAGGTATCCTCAAATAATGTAAAGGATATATAAAAATTGATAATTCGTTTAAAAAAAAATCAAATAATTAGGAAAAAATATGTCACGGAATTACTTTTTTTTTGCTTAATATTATTTTGGTACTTATATAGTAGGGCTGTGCAAAAGTTAATTGCGACAGAGCCCGTCTAACGGAGAGCCTTGGTACTTCCTATTAGCCCTATTGTGTATCATCTTGGTTGCAGTTCCATTAGAATTCCACTGGAGGTGATCGCGGGCGAGAGCAGAATGAATGGGAGTCTATGGGGCTAAACGGCTAAATGTGTCTCTTTCACCTGCTTGTCGTTAAATTAACATAGATTTGATTGTTGATTCCGCAAGTTCAATATAGATTATAGGCCAAAAGTCGAATGAACGAGTACTTATGTCCTTTTGATTTCTTACAGGTTAGGCCGTTGTTGGCCGGAACACGCTAGCATTCTGCTATTGTGTGACGTCATCACATTTTGAACGGGTTTTTAGAACAGATAAGTGAACTTAAAATGTAATTTTCAGCTGAGTGTATTATCTTAGCCCTCCCTTTTGAATGCAACTTTCAAATTACTTGACAAAAAATTACATCCTGAGAAAAGTGGATTTCTGGGGGTGAAACCCCATTGACTCCCATTCATTCTGCACTCGACCGCGAGCGCCCCGCATGGACAGAGACGTGTTACTGCAGCCAGTCCAGAACCCGGAAGTAACCAGCCAGTGCCAATTCTCTTCAATTAGACATTCTCTGATTGCGATTAATCGCATCCAAAATAAAAGTCTGTGCTTACATAATATATTTGTGTGTGCTGTATATAATTACTTTGTATATATAAATACCTATGCATGCATGTATATATTTAAGAATTATTTGCACTTAAATTTGTGTATATATATATATATATATATATATATATACATAATCTATATTATATAAATATATAAAATATTTATATGAATAACACATTTTCTTAAATACATACATGCATGTGTGTGTATTTATATATACAAAATAATTATATACAGCACACACAAATATATTATGTAAAGACATTATTTTGCATTATTTTGGATGCGATTAATCACAATTAATTTTTGCACAGCCCTATTATATATATATATATATATATATATATATATATATATATATATATATATATATATATATATACACATCACCGGCCACTTTATTAGGTACCCCATGCTAGTAACGGGTTGGACCCACTTTTGCCTTCAGAACTGCCTCAATTCTTTGTGGCATAGATTCAACAAGGTGCTGGAAGCATTCCTCAGGGAGTTTGGTCCATATTGACATGATGGCATCACACAGTTGCCACAGATTTGTCGGCTGCACATCCATGATGCGATCTTCCGTTCCACCACATCCCAAAGATGCTCTATTGGATTGAGATCTGGTGACTGTGGAGGCCATTTGAGTACAGCGAACTCATTGTCATGTTCAAGAAACCAGTCTGAGATGATTCCAGCTTTATGACATGGCGCATTATCCTGCTGAAAGTAGCCATCAGAAGTTGGGTACATTGTGGTCATAAAGGGATGGACATGGTCAGCAACAATACTCAGGTAGGCTGTGGCGTTGCAATCGATGCTCAATTGGTACCAAGGGGCCCAAAGAGTGCCAAGAAAATATTCCCCACACCATGACACCACCACCACCAGCCTGAACCGTTGATACAAGGCAGGATGGATCCATGCTTTCATGTTGTAGACGCCAAATTCTGACCCTACCATCCGAATGTCGCAGCAGAAATTCGAGACTCATCAGACCAGGCAAAGTTTTTCCAATCTTCTATTGTCCAATTTCGATGAGCTTGTGCAAATTGTAGCCTCAGTTTCCTGTTCTTAGCTGAAAGGAGTGGCACCCGGTGTGGTCTTCTGCTGCTGTAGCCCATCTGCCTCAAAGTTCGACGTACTGTGCGTTCAGAGATGCTCTTCTGCCCACCTTGGTTGTAACGGGTGGTTATTTGAGTCACTGTTGCCCTTCTATCAGCTCAGAACCAGTCTGGCCATTCTCCTCTGACCTCTGGCATCAACAAGGCATTTCCGCCACAGAACTGCCGCTCACTGGATGTTTTTTTCTTTTTCGGACCATTCTCTGTAAACCCTAGAGATGGTTGTGCGTGAAAATCCCAGTAGATTAGCAGTTTCTGAAATACTCAGACCAGCCCTTCTGGCACCAACAATCATGCCACGTTCAAAGTCACTCAAATCACCTTTCTTCCCCATACTGATGCTCGGTTTGAACTGCAGGAGATTGTCTTGACCATGTCTACATGCCTAAATGCACTGAGTTGCCGCCATGTGATTGGCTGCTTAGAAATTAAGTGTTAACGAGCAGTTGGACAGGTGTACCTAATAAAGTGGCTGGTGAGTGTATATATATATATATATATGAAGTGGCCTATCAGGGACAGGTTTCAAGGCTGGATTACCAGTGTCAATAAAAACACTTAACAGGAATGTTCTGAAGTCAATATGGATGTAATGGATGTGACCCTCCACACGGGGGTTTGCTAATGCCAAGCAAAGTGTTTCAAAACTACAAACACTTGCAGAACAGTCATGATGCAGCTCAGCTGTTCAAATAAGGAAGAAAGAAGATGTTTAAATGCAAACAGACCTTCGCCCTGGTCAAAAGGGAATAACTGCAAATTACCTGCAGGAAAAACAGCACAAAAGTGAGCATGCCACACCAGCTGTGCAGACTATACATGTGAGAGATTTTAGCCGATGAATGGAAATCAAATGCAGCCACAAGACCTGAGGAGAGAGAGAGTTTCAGCAATTAATTTAATTCAATCATGCTGATGTTTTAGGCATGTTATCCATTTTGCTTTAGTAAACTTTTAAGATACTTGTATGTCTGAAAATCTCCCACTTGTAAACGGTAGAGTACATATATAATGCAAATCTAGTAATCCTGTGCCCTGCGACTCATAAAATACATTCTGTTTATCTGAAGGAAATTTTAGTTTTCCCCTTATTTAATGGTTCAAACTGCACATTAGTCACAGGAAATGGCTGTGACCGCAGCAGCTGAGAATTTCAGCTAAAATCTGTCAAACAAATACCCAGCAAAACAAGGCAAATGTACATGTAATCTACGTTTCTCTTCTAGCCTGTTAGCACACGACTTACCCACAATACTGATGATGAGGGCCATCATATGTCAGCAGAGCGTGGAGAATTTTCACCGAACGTTTAGTCTCGTTTCTGAAGACACGGTAAACCAAGAACAGCTGTGGTAGAGAAGAACAAGCTCTTATTAAGCCATTTTACCATATGTGAAAAGGTTAGCCAATTATAAAATAATTACTAGTCTTAAGAAACAGACAGAAGTCTTAAAGGCACTGAAAACAGCCTGCGTCAGGATTGAAATTCTACAGACGCAGTACCTTTTCAAAAAACAGCTGAAGATGTATTCCTGTGTGTCTTTTTGGCCTTTGTACAAGCAGACAGATCCCCTCTGGGCTGTTTTTACTGGTGTTTTTTGGGACAGCTAAACCTCTTAATAGGCCAGTGACCTTTCAGATATAATGTCCTAATGAAATTGCCATGACAAGGGCTTTGAATCAGAGGAATCACTGCTAAAGATATTAGCTCAATTAGCATCTGTCTCTGTCGAGTGCTCTATTAAGTGCCCAGATGGAAGACCCATGAATTGACTGTGATTACTTTAACAGCACAGAAGTCTGTTTGTGTGTGTGTGTGTGTGTGTAAACTGTGTATTAAATTATAGAGATCAGATACATCCATTTAAAAAGGTTCAAAATATTCTATCTTCTCTGATTATTTTCTTTGTTGTATTCTTGACAACAGTTACAGATTAATAGAGAAAACTACACAATACTATCTCTCAGCAGGGCTTGATCTCTGTTTGAAAACCAACCATAAAGTATTCTAGCCCATACTTGATTCATATTTACACAAAAATCAGGAAACAAATCAGATCTTGGCTCTAACAGCATTAGCTGGCCCTTTCTGTTCAGTGTTGTGTGTTCTATTACAAGCACAGAGACACACAGACACACACACACACCCTAAGGGCTGAGAGACAGAAGACCCAAAGATGTCTTATTAGACAATTAACACGAAATCTGGTCTTTGCAACCAACTTTTCTATATCACTGATATTTGGCCAATACACAGTATTATAGAAAAAATTAGAGAAGACTTTTTAATGAAAGTCATACAGGTTTTTTTTAATTACCTGTATTGATAAATCATACACCATAAGACCACAATAAGAATTATTACCAATTTAAATGTAGTCAATTTTTTCATTATGATGCAATATTTTTTACTTTTCACGTGTGTGTGTGTGTGTGTATATATATATATATATATATATATATATATATATATACATTAACGAGGAACATATATTTTTATAATATTTATTATATATATATATATATATATATATATATTTTTTTTTTTTTTTTTTTTTTTTTAATGGTATGTATATATGAAAGAGTTCAGATGCAAAGCCTCTATGTGCCATTTGAAATTTTCTTCTAAAATGATCATTTTTATCAAGCTTGTATATTAAAGTTCAGTAATTTCACTTAAATGGAAATGAAGATTACCTATTAATTGTCATTTAAGTGAAATTACTGAACTTAAATATACAAGCTTGATAAAAATGGTCAAATTTTAGAAGAAAATTTCAAATGGCATTTAGAGGCTTTTGCATCTGAACTCTTCATATATATATATATATATACACACACACACACACACACACACACACACACACACACACACACACACACACACACACACACACACACACACACACACACACACACACACACACACACACAAAACACACACACACACACACACACACATACACTACTGTTCAAAAGTTTGAGGGGTTTTGCAGCAAAAATAATACAAAAAAATATTTCTCTGAGCATCCAATTAGCATATTATAATGATTTCTGAAGGATCATGCGACACTGAAGACTGGTTTCAACTGGATGAAGGCTGAAAATTCAGCTTCACCATCATAGGAATAAATTACATTTTAAAATATATTTACATACAAAAGTGTTTAGATTGTAGTAACATTTAGCAATTACGATTTTGTATTTTTAATTCAAATAACTTTTTAACAGTATTTACATAAACATTTTAATTGTTTACATGATTATTTTAATATATTGCATTTAATATACATTTTATACATTTCAATTTTGAACCACAATTTATACCCAAGTGTAGTTTAAAAAAACACAGTTTAAATGTGAGGGAATAAATGGGTTGATAAATGCCTCAAATAAATGGCAGCATTTGTTCATGCCACCAACACAGCAGAGGAAAACTAGGTGAATTAGTCATAGTCAAAGGTATTAAATCAATGTTTAAATGAAAAGAAAAACGAAAATATTATTTTTGAAGCACTGCATGTTCACCTGCTGGGCTAAAGAAAAATAAATATATTCAACCCAGAAAAAATCAGTATCCTTGGGTGTCAAAACTAGTATTTATACTATTTCCTGAACTGCAACTCTTCTATTTTTTTACTTTCCAAACATCAGTTAAATTAAAAATGTTTTAACTCTATTCTTTACTCTATTTATTCTCACCATCTCCATAGAGGAAGACCAGGCCGAGGACCATACAGAGAGGGTGGACGTTAAACTCTTGAGCTGAGCCGTCCCAGGCGTAGCCTCCCCGGTAATGTCCCATCCACACACCTGTGATCACCACACATGTAACCCCCAGCACCTGAGAACACACCACATACCACGGCCAGAGTCCGCAAGCCGCCCGCGCTCAACGCCATACCCTCCATTACCTGCTGGGACACTGGGACGAAAGGAAGAAAGAAAACCTTTAAGGGTACAAGACTCCACCTCTATGCAAATTACATATTTCATGAATGATATGGATAGTAGATTTTCTATCTTCACATAAAATATCATTGCGACCCGGACACGTTCAGAGATATAGAGAGCCAAGATCCTAAAATAGTTATAAGAAACAGTCAAGTAAGTGAAATTATTAGTTTAATTAAAGAGTAACTCAACCCCTGGTCAGAGCCCACCGAGAAGGCGTGCACCTGAGACCTGTGTGTCTCTCTGTAGGCAAGGGCGTGGTGAGCTGGTACCTGCTTACATCACACAGTACCACAACATCCAGATGGAAAATTCAACTGCAGTAGCCACCATTCAACCTGAAGAGGGCAGCACTAAAACGTTTTTACCAATTCAAACACTTTATACCCAAATGTCAAAAAATTTACTTGAATCAATGTTCATTAATAAAGCCCAAGTCTGATTATTAACTTAAGAAAGTTGTTTTAGGGTTTATTACCCTTTATTTACCCTTAACATGAAATAACGAATGCACAATCCTTTCTGTAATTGCAATCGTATTTATCCATAGTAATTAATATTTGCAGTAAAGAAGTTACATTAATGTACAATGGAATTACAATAAGTCTTCATATTGTTGTCTGGATATTATCCAGTGGATAATCACGTGATTTCTGTCGTTTACATTATGAAACCTTAAGTAAACACATTATGCAGATAAAACCCTTCGGTCGCGCGTGTTCATCATGTGGTCTTTGCCAGACTTACAAAAGCAAAACATCACCCTCGTGTAAAGATAATGACTGCGTGCATGATGATTAACAAGCTTAAACTTCCACTTAGCTGGTGCAAACACATCATATTTCTAAGTCTAGAACCACTAACCTCGTCGTGATAATAACAAGTTTAAGATGAACCCTTGGAAAACAGTGAGAAAACTCCTTCAGACGTCATGCACACCATAATCCAGAGCTAATGCCATTTTAAACAGTATTTTCCACTAAATTATGATGCAGCAGCAGCATCACACGCGCTGTCAATAGTGTAAAAAAGTGTCACTCACCTGCGCCACGACTCCAGAAAGCCGGAGGCAAGGGCGTGTTTTTTTATTATGTGTATTAACAAGAGTCACGAGACCTTGTTGCTCGGAGGGGTTTTGTAACCTACTTTCAAAAAATATTTCTGATAATCTCTCTTTACAATTAACTCGAATTCTCTGCTGATTTAGACGCGCAATTCACACGCCAGCCTGGCATTTATCACAGTAACTTCAGCTCACAAGGGCTTGACGCACTTGGAAGTTGACGGGCAGATGTTAGCCACGCCCCGCGCTATCACTATTGGCTGCTGCTCGGGAGATGGGAGGGGTTATTATGCAGAGGATGATGCTTCCGTTGCCTTGGTAACCTGCATCTTTGTGTGATTGATCATGTTGTCTAACGACTAATGTTGCCATCCAATCATTGACATTGAGGATGCACATGCTCGCATCTAAACAGTCGGCTATGCAATTGATCAATACTAATTGAGTATTTATTTATTAATACTAAATGTTTATTTATTAATTTGTTATTAGTGATGTCTGTTTTGACTCTTTATAGTGTTATACTACCATACAAAATATATTTTTAATGTTTTTGAAAAAGTAAAAGTAGATGTTGAAAAATTAGGCTGTAGGCAAGTAGGTAAATATACAATAAAAAGTTATATTGTAAAATATTTTTTACAATTTGAAGAAAAATACCTTTTTATTTGTTTAAATATAGACCTATAGGCTATGCAATTTTATCATTTAATTTTAATATTATTTATGTGTTTATTTATTTAAGTAAAACACTTACATGGGTCCTATAGGCAAGTGGTTTGGAAAATGGATGGATGGAAATCAAAAACTTTCTTAATAACATGTCAATAAATTAAATACATTTGTTTACTTGCAAAACCTGTTGTAACTTAAGTCTTGTTGGGGGGAGTTTACAAATATATATATGGCGTGATGGCTAAATTATTAGAACGGTACCATTTTTTAATGTTGTTACAATTTAAAATAGCCTAACTTTTTTCTATTTGAATATATTTGAAGATGTAATTTATTCCTGTTAATATAAAGCTGTATTTTCAGCCTCTTTACTCCAGTGTCACATCCTTCAAAAAGGATTCTAATGTGACGATTTGTTGCTCAAGAAACATTTATTATTATCAATGTTGAAAGCAGTGTGGAATTTCTTTTCAGGATTCTTTGATAGTTAAGCTATTTTATTATTTTTTTTTTTTTTACAATACTGTTTTTGCTGTATTTTGGATCAAATAAATGAAGCCTTGGTGAGCAGAAGGGACTTATTTTAAAACATTAAACAAATCTTACTGCTCTAATAATTTTGGCCACCACTCTATATTCAAATGCTCAAAAATGCTCAAAAGTTTACCTTCTCTTTGCAGAATATGCAAGATGTTTATAATGGATGATCAATGGCTGTTTTTTGCCATAAGTCATTTTTATAACGTTTGAAAAGGATCACGGTGTGTAATTCTTTCATATTTAGTGTAAATATCATATTTGTTAAAGATCATATTTGACATTACTAAATAAAATAACATGCACACTTTGAGTCCTCTTATTTTGTTGAAATTATCTAGCATGTTCTGCAAGTGTAAACTGCAAAACTTTACGTTGATTTGCCTTGTCAGGACAGAATTATCTGTTGAGTTCATTTGCATAGCCCACAGGCACAGCATTGTACCAGCTAAACCTTGAATGTCATCCTTTATATTACCGGTATATCACACACTGACCACAAGAGGGATGCAGTGAGCTGTGGATATGGCTGCAATTCTTCTGCAATATTTCCTTTCTTGTCACTGGCCACGATATTAGAGTTTATGCTGACATAATGTGTATGCATGATGTGTCAAGCACTGACATTATCTTCAGCGATAATCCCGCTCTTCGTCAATAACACCATTCTTCCCTCACTTTCCCTGTCCTTTCATTTCCTGCCTTTCTGCTGGGGGTGGGAGTGAGTGATGAGAGATGACATTTCAGTATGACATCACAAATCAATGACTCACAATTGATTCAATGTTTTACGATTACAAATTTAGAAACTTTCTCTCCCCCCTTTGTTTCTCGTCCTTTTCTAGCTAAGGGCCAACTTCCTGTCAGGTGAGTAGATCCAACTTCAGTTTGAGTTTGTCTCACAGCAGCATTATAAAAATGTCCCCTGTGAAACTTACCACGTGATACTTGAACATTATGCACAAGGATGCAGGGATTTCTCACTGACATGGATTTATATTGACGTCTGTCCTGTTTTGACCTTGTTTGACAGGCACAGCTATGAATATGAATGGGAATTGCATGGTCCCGCGGGTCCCGTTAAGCACAGCAGGTTTGCACAAGGCCTCCAGTTCCAGCTTGGCCCACCCTGGCCCCACGCCAAATAACAACCAATCTTTGCAAAATTGCTGCGATATTCAATTCAGATCCAGAGGGAGCTTTTATTCGGCTTCTTGTTATTTAGAGAAAGCAGTATTAGAACGTGGCCGCGGTCTTCATAAACATTCAAACCATTTTAAACCGCTCATGAGCAAGAAGATGCAGAAGAAACTCATATTGATTCCCGAGAAGCGCCATGACAGGTGTCGTGCACACTGGCGATAGACTTATAGGCTAGTCTGTTTTCAATGGCATCAACTGTAAAAAGCTGTAGAAAGCTCCCTGATTACTGATCATTTTACACAGCTCATGTTGTCCCGAGTTTTTTGTCAACTGAACCTTCCTGGAAAGATATTTGTACATTGTTTCATCAGCAGAACAATCCAAAAACAAATTAAATAACTACAAAATAGACTGAAGAGATCTATAGCAACGCATTCTCATTCCCAAGGCATCTTGTATGACTCTTTTGCCAAAGCCGTAGACATCCAACACACATGGCACCCTTTTAGCATCAAATGAGACGCTTCGGTTATGGAGGTTCAGGTATGGGGTCTCATTTGACGCTAAAGGGTGCCATGTGCGTTGGATGTTTACACTTTGGCAAATCCACGTTTATCCAGTAGATGTTGGTAGGTTTACTGTGCCTGATGAAGACCTGAGGGTCAAAACGTTGCTTTTTAATACATTTTTGGAGCAGTATCTTTTCAGTGTGCGGACTTCGCACTTCTATATTTTTGTTTACTTCATTCAGTTATCCTGCACCTGAGCCCAATTTGGGTGTTTGGGATGTGCACACCAATTTTGTATATTTTTAGGTTTACGTATCCCATCCAACCGCACTAGCCATTATTTTTAATTGAAGGAGACGTAGGGTGTATTTATCCTAGCATTAATGGCAAGGAAAGCCCCTTATGGGAGCGCCACATATGAGGTGTTTCTTCCTGCTTCAAGGTCTTGATAAATTGTGGCATTTCTTTGTTAGAATCCAGTTTTCCTGTAATACTTTTGTTTTTAATGAGTTTAATGAAGCGCTCCATCTCATCTTCTGTCCAATACCGCACCATCTATGTCAGGTGCTGTAAATGCGTAAAAAGCGTTTCCATTGCCGTTTTGCGAAATATTCCTTTTTTGAATTGAACAAGCGTAAAAACTTTTTTGCAATATGGGAGTTTTTGTGAAATTGAAGTGTTTCCACTGGATGTATTTTCAATTTGCGCAATTAAGGGGAATGAGAACACACCCTGCATCCCAATTTGCTTAAGCCTGGATTCCAGCCCGAACTCCGCCCACAACATTTTTTGGACGGGAAGTTCAGTGTGGACTTGATCCATTGAGGAGTAATTATGATCTGGCAAAAACGTTCGGGCCAATCAAATTGCCAGGGCGGGCTTTATACGATGATGGACAGATGACCTTCAGGGACATAATCATCACGTTATCAAAGAGTGGCGCCTTCAAAGAGTGGCGCATATCACGTGATCAAGAGTGGCGCTGGAGAATCGAGATGTATAGATTCCGCTATCGTGTCTGTTATAAAATGAATCCACAGCACATTAATTTTAATAGACAAACAGAGAACTGCAATCAAGGCATTTGTCGATCGGAAAGATATCTTTGCCGTCCTTCAAGTGTAACTTATCAGCTGGCTCTGACGGTCGCTAAGAAGATGGGAAGTGATGAAAAGCCTGTGGTCGTTGTGGTTTCTCCTTTGGTCGCACTCATGAAGGACCAAGTAAAAGAAGCAACACTCGTTATTTAACTCTTAAAATAAGTGAGTTCTGTTGACAACTGTGAAATGCAAAGTATTTGACTTACTGCGTTGCTCTGATAGGTTGTAGGTCTACCGACTATCCAATTGAGTGCAGAGTTTTGTTTTTTTCCTGGTTCGGTTAAGACACGCCTCATAATCAAAGCCCAATTAAGCGGTTTCAGACTCATATTCTCAATAGAATATGAGTATGACGAAGTCAGGCTAAATTTGCTTACTTATACTACGCCCTGAAAGTATGTACTCTTTTTGTGAAGAAAAAGTACATAATTTTAAGTGTGTAGCTAAAGAGTAGGCAAGCTTTAGGACATACTATCACGTCATCTTTGACGGACGGCTCTGTCACGTGCTGTGTGCATCCTGTCACCGTAAACTGCCCTGTCAATCATCTTGTCACAGTTAAAATTCTCCATTCTATTTAATTTGATTTCCTACCGTTTCAGAGCACGTTCATCTGCCAGTCGTGGATCTTTCATGTGGATACTCTCCTCGTGTTTGCAACTTGAATATAATGATGCATTTAAAAAGTAATGGCTAAACGTATCTTTACAAAAGTTCACAATGCTGCTGCAGATGCAGATGTGACAACATTGAATAAATTCATTTTCGCTAGGTTAGATACTGATAATTAATCACTCAAACCTGTTTATCTAAACCACTCAACATAACCGCGGGACTCACGCATCCTCCATGTATGTAGTTTCTTTACACTTTTTACTCGTGTTTGTAGTTCTAACCGAATCCTCGTCCAACACACAATGGGTTGTGGGCAATATCAGCTGGTAGAGTGTGCATCGAACTACACTTCGGATTCTGACCGGATATAGTGGATCATCCGGGTATCTTTGAAACACTCATTTCAACATACTACGGTTTTGGAAGTACTAATTCTATTTTCGAATACTATTTAGGACGGATAGTATGCGAATTGGGATGCAGCTTTTGTCGATCCCTCACAGACTCGCTTTCATTCCTGTTGAAAATCAGGCAGGCGCTGCTGTAAATAAAGTACAGAGGTCTCTTTTGCATCTTGTCGCACTTAAAGGCAAGGTAGGTAAGTTTGAGAAACTAGCTCAGCTGGAGGACGCGTTTACCAGCGCCGAGCGGAGATGTGGCAAAGTGCCTGGAGTGACGTCACCTTTTTTTGACTTGTTTGTCTGCCCTGACTTTATATGGGAATTTTGACTGCTCTTTCTCTGACATAATTGTGAGACATCCTAACTCTTTCGAAATGAGCGAGTCAACCGTGTGCGTGGATATGGGCAGCTCATGTGGGCAGCAGGGGTGGTAGCCAATGGTTGCAAAGGAGAGTGACACTCGCCCAGCCAATCCCTGCATTCGTTCCGAATGGAATAGACCTTATGCACCAGAGAAACGTGGGCGCCGTCATTTTTAGAATATTGTCTTTGAACTTCCGGTTTCGCGGTCGCTCTGTATATTTCTATGGCATCGCTGTCGAGGAGTAATTAGCTGGTGAAGTGGATTTACTTATTGTAGAGTTAACAAAAGTTAACATGAGCATTGTAATGTTTATCATAAGCATTGTAAAGCAGATGTCTTAACAAATGTTCGACCGGGAAATTTTTTACGAACAGTTCAGAATAAGCAAGATCACTGTCAAAATACAGACCGGAAGGCAAAAGACAACGAGCGCAGCACTGAAAAAGGGCGGGGCTACATAAGGTCTACAAGTAGCTGTGTTTATTGCAGCCCAGAGAGGACTACAGACACTACAGACAAATCTGATACAAAAACAAAATGTTAAAACCCCAACCCACCAGGAATGTCACTTGGTCCATCTCAGTGGAGATGCTGTGAGGTTACGCTGGAATAGGTGCGCATGTTTGGGAGCTAGGATAGAATATAAAAACAGTTTTAACAAATTTAAGAAAAAGTATTTTAGAAACAAACTGACCCTGCCTTTAAACGGACTAAATAACCAGTAAACTTCTTAGCGTTGGGCTCTGTGTGTTTTATGACCTGCCGCTTTTATTAAAAAATCTGTTACGAAACCCCAACCCACCAGGAATGTCACTTGGTCCATCTCAAAGCTGTGAGGTTACGCAGGAATATGTGCACGTGTTTGAGAGCTAGGTTAATGTTTTGGACCTTAAATTGTGCAGAACGGCGATGCGGTGCTTTCGTTTGCTTCCAGGGCACGCTGACCTGCTAACCTGCTAACTGGTAACTTGCAGTACAGAGACGTGTCTTGTCGCCATGACAACAGCCGGCTCTCTGCCTGATGGCCTCCAACACCAGCCAAGAACTAACAGAGAGAAGGAAGACAGGGAAACAGCTAAAAATAAAATGCGAAAGAGCACATTTGAAAACAGACGCACCAGGAGTCCAAATAAGTACTTCCTTATTTTAATTCATTTACTACTATAATAATATGACAATATGAGTAGTTCATGATTGTATGATATGATGTGTGAGAAATAACGTCACGGATGCTTTTGGGAGGACTATGACCGTGGAGGTTTTCATGCTTTTTTTCATGCGCTAATTGTGAGTCATAACTGTTAGGACTGAAGATGCTTCTCCATGGAGACGTGCTACTGCCCGGATCTCAGCGCTCTCCTGAAGATTTGCTTTGCCACATCTACATTTTTAAGCAATGCTATATTTCTATAAGCTATAGTCTATGCTTTATTTTAGTATTTGTTAATACTTTATTTTTACAGTGTTCTTGTACATATTACATATACACTCACCGGCCACTTTATTAGGTACACCTGTCCAACTGCTCGTTAACACTTAATTTCTAAGCAGCCAATCACATGGCGGCAACTCAGTGCATTTAGGCATGTAGACATGGTCAAGACAATCTCCTGCAGTTCAAACCGAGCATCAGTATGGGGAAGAAAGGTGATTTGAGTGACTTTGAACGTGGCATGATTGTTGGTGCCAGAAGGGCTGTTCTGAGTATTTCAGAAACTGCTAATCTACTGGGATTTTCACGCACAACCATCTCTAGGGTTTACAGAGAATGGTCCGAAAAGAAAAAACATCCAGTGAGCGGCAGTTCTGTGGGTGGAAATGCCTTGTTGATGCCAGAGGTCAGAGGAGAATGGCCAGACTGGTTCGAGCTGATAGAAGGGCAACAGTGACTCAAATAACCACCCGTTACAACCAAGGTGGGCAGAAGAGCATCTCTGAACGCACAGTACGTCGAACTTTGAGGCAGATGGGCTACAGTAGCAGAAGACCACACCGGGTGCCACTCCTTTCAGCTAAGAACAGGAAACTGAGGCTACAATTTGCACAAGCTCATCGAAATTGGACAATAGAAGATTGGAAAAACGTTGCCTGGTCTGATGAGTCTTGATTTCTGCTGCGACATTCGGATGGTAGGGTCAGAATTTGGCGTCTACAACATGAAAGCATGGATCCATCCTGCCTTGTATCAACGGTTCAGGCTGGTGGTGGTGGTGTCATGGTGTGGGGAATATTTTCTCGGCACTCTTTGCCTTGGTACCAATTGAGCATCGTTGCAACGCCACAGCCTACCTGAGTATTGTTGCTGACCATGTCCATCCCTTTATGACCACAATGTACCCAACTTCTGATGGCTACTTTCAGCAGGATAATGCACCATGTCATAAAGCTGAAATCATCTCATACTGGTTTCTTGAACATGGCAATGAATTCGCTGTACTCAAATGGCCTCCACAGTCACCAGATCTCAATCCAATAGAGCATCTTTGGGATGTGGTGGAACGGGAGATTCGCATCATGGATGTGCAGCCGACAAATCTGCGGCAACTGTGTGATGCTATCATGTCAATATGGACCAAACTCCCTGAGGAATGCTTCCAGCACCTTGTTGAATCTATGCCACGAAGAATTGAGGCAGTTCTGAAGGCAAAAGGGGTCCAACCCGTTACTAGCATGGGGTACCTAATAAAGTGGCCGGTGAGTAGTTACTGATGTACCTTGAAATGCAATGTAAGTAGCTTTGAATAAAAGTGTCTGCCATATGCATAAATGTAAATACAGGTTTGGAAGAAGATGAGGGTGAGTAATTGATGATGGAGCCTAATATTCATTTTTGGGTGAATATTTTCCACGTTCAACTATGCAATAACCTGCAACTTTTGAACACACATACATCTTCACTCATGCAGTGTATTGTATGTATTACTGCTAAACAGAGGGTTGGTTTCAGTGTCATTTCCTCAATCTTTGTTCTGCGTTCATCCTCCTCTTATCCTGTTTTCTCTCTGTTGCACCAGGAAGAGAGCAAAAATTCATGTGTTTGTCCTTGCGGCTGTGAGGTAGGCTAGTGAATGTTTTTTGTCAAGTATGGTTTATTTTTAGCTGCTTTTCTTATCTGTCAACATGTGCACATCGATCGCTCCACACCACCTTCACATGAATGAGCCTTTGACGTAAAAGAGCAAACTATCTGCTGCTCGCTGGGTAGAGAGGGAGAGAGAGAGAATTTCCCCTTTTGCTTGGAATTCCATTCTGGTCTGATGCACTGTTTCACTCTCGACTAGTCTGAAGTCTAAGGGCAATGACTGTGTTGATGTGTATAGTGAATATATGTGTATGTATTTATGTTTATGGCATGGCTTTGCAGTGACCTGTGGACTGAGAATGAGGCTTGCAAGCAGGCAGTCAGATGCATCCATGGCAACCTGGTGAATGTGCAGAGCAGAGTAAACAACCACTATGGCTGTGTTTGCATGTGTGTGTCAGAGAGAAAGAGAGAGAGAGACTGCATTTATGAGACCACCATGATAAGACTTGATTTAAGTGATATGTAGGGTAATTGTGCACTGGAGAACAGAATACCGAACCACTTGAAATGAACTGTCAAGATGAACCACCCACGAGCAAAAAGCTGTCGTTCCACCTCCAGAAACGCTATTTGAAATGTCAAAAGCATTACCAATGCAAAAAATCATTTGAGAGTGTTGCAGCATTTGAATGAATAGAATTTAAGCACAAAACAGGTGGGTGTGGGGTCAAGATGTCAAACCCAGGATGCAAAAAGAGAAAATCCCCAGAACTCTCCACCCAGAATTCATTGGTTGGTTAGTAGCCTACAGACACGGTGGTTGTAAATGAATCTCCTATGTTTGGAAAGCTTTGCTAATAAATATAGTTGAAGTCAAGAGAGTGGCCTTAGGCCTTTATCAGATTTTCTAGAAGACTAAATGCCTGTTAACACCAAGGACTATAACTATAATGATAACGATAAAGATATAGTTCTAAAAATCATTCTCTATTAAAGAATAGAGCAGAGTTCGAGAACGGCACGAGAAACTAGGCTACGTCGTTGAGAATGGGGTCCCTTTCAGTTCAGAACGATTTTGTCTAGCTGATATAACGATGGAATAAATTGACAACCAATCAGAATCCATGAATGCTGTAACCAATGGCTGTCACGAGCTCGAGCATTTAAAGGGTAACTAAACCCCTGGTCAGAGCCTGACTCCACCCACTGGCAATATTTGAAAAATGCTGAAAAAGTGGGCAGACCCCAGCGGAGATAGAGGGGACGAAATAGATGCTAAAACACTCTATCCTGATCGTTTTCAATACTCACAATTCCAATTCCTGACTCCCATACAGTGGTTTTGACGAAAACATGCTGGTTTTTATACTGCCAAGGGCGTAGCTCAGACGTGGTGAGCTGAAACCTGCGTACCTCAGGAAGTGCGGAACATCCAATAGGAAAATTCAACTGCAGTAGCCACCGTTCAACCTGAAGAGGGCAGCACTAAGACATTTTTACACCATATATTGTAGAAATAGAACACTTTATACACAAATGTCAAAAAAAGTTACTTGAATCAATGACTGGTATAGTAAAGATCCATTCTTTAGATCAGATCATGAACTAAAAAAAGTTGGTTAAGTGTTTAGTTACTCTTTAAAGTGGCGCTTAGAATAAACAGAACGATGCTGTAACGCGCTGAATATAGATACAGTTATTTATATACTTATCTTTATATTTATTGTTCTTGGTGTAAATGGACCTATACACGGAGAGTCTTCAGCTTGTGATGGGAGGATGCCCACGTTTGATTTCTCAAAAGTGTGTAAACCTTTAATTAGCAAAAAAAAATAAAAATGAAAAAGGGCTATAGATTGAACCTTTTATTAAGACTAAGCCTGGCTTAAGTTAGTCAAAACGGGTTAAATCACATAAAGCAAGGGCTTTCAAACTGGGGACTGTTAGGAGTCAGTGGAAAATTAAGAAAAATAGTGTAAAATGCAATAGGCCTACATAAATAAATATTTAAAAATAATAAGATTGCAATAAATTAATCATATAAATCAATCATATGAATCACATCAACATCTACAAGATTAGAAAGCCCTGGCATACAGCACCTTTAAGAAATTGTGTAAGTAAGTGTAACATCCTCGCTCGCCCACCACATTCTCCCCACGCATAACATACAGTAGTCCTTAACCTACCAAAAGGGGGCGCCCTCTTCTGTCTAAAACCAGTTTAGTTCCTGTTCAAATATTTATAGGCTATCCATATATAAAACATAGAAAATTGCTGGTAAAATTATACCATGCTTTGAAGCAGACTCAGACACACAGTCATAATTAACAGCGCTCTTCACATAGGAATCTTTGAGACCCGCGAGACCCGCTCTGCGGGTTGTAATCTGTCGTGTCGCGCGCTATTTTTAGAACCCACAGCCGTGGTCACGTGACCGTCGAGAGTACGTCATTAATGTTGTTGTTGGTGGAGAAGCTGCAAATATGGAGGAAAGAGAGTTGAGACAGGAAAAATTGTACTTTTCATGAACAGGGGAGGAAAACAGCTCTGCAAAAGTGATAAAGTGGAAGACAGACGCTGAAATAAGACGGGCTGTGACGGCGCCCGGAACGACAACAAGTATCAGGTAAAGTAGAAAGAAACATAGGCTAAGTTACATTATCTGATAGTGATGGTTTGTGTTCTGTCTCCTGGATTTTACACCCACCGAAAGGCAACGGTCTTACCCGCAGGGAAACACATTATGTTGACAACGGATGTATTATCTATTGCATTTAGACAGCATTGCACGTTGGCGAATTCGTACACCGGACAGCCTTAAACAAACATCAAGAGTTTTTCTGATTTAGTCCGAGTTCCTTCAAACTATCGCCATTTCTTTGCCCGTGGGAATCGCCTGACGGGATGAGTTTGATATTTTCATGACCCTCAGTCTCCCAGTATAATATCTGAGCGTTTTATACAGCCAGTTGAAGGATGATCGGCTTGAAATCTAGTATAGCGCCGAAGATGATGTTCTCCTGAGCTGGAGGAGAAGCGAGCGATTATATCATATTCATCATGATCTTCTTTTATTGCGCAACGACATATGGAAAGAAATAGAATCGGTATTTTACCGCAAGGTTATGGTGCCATTTTACAGTGATCTGAATAAATGAGCTATGTCTGAAGTATTTTATTTAGCTACTAATTATTCTATGTGTTTTGGTTTCAACATAAGTTGTAGATAATGTTTATAAGCAAAATATGCTGAATTTATTCTCAGACAAAACGTCAACTGAAGTATTTTTTTATCAGAGAGAACATTCTGTACCATGGTAGACTGATCTATCTATCTATCTATCTATCTATCTATCTATCTATCTATCTATCTATCTATCTATCTATCTATCTATCTATCTATCTATCTATCTATCTATCTATCTATCTATCTATCTATCTATCTATCTATCTATCTATCTATCCTCTCTGTCTCTATCTATCTATCCTCTCTGTCTCTCTGTCTATCTCTCTGTCTGTCTGTAATACAGCGATGTTTGGCCCTACAATGACATTTCTATTGGTTACAATTTGGTTATGAGACATTAAGTGTATTTCTCAGAGATCAAAGCTGTCCGCTGTTGAGCGTTTTCACCTCTCTTGTCGAGTGGGTTGACCAAGGACTCCAAGTAATCAAATTATTTCTCAGGTGTTTTTTCCCCTTCTGGTAAACTCATCAAATTAAGTTACAATGTCAACTGTCCCAGGAAAAAGGCTGGTGTATCACTAATGCACAAAGATTGACATTTTTCTCTTGGCAACAGCAGGATGTGTTTCTTTGTTTTGATTTGTGTGAATGGAAGATGATGCTATCATAGCATTGTTATTATGTTATGACTTCAAAATGGGTGTAACAATGAACACATCATTGTAGGTTAGTATTGCTAAGGCAGGTTTAATTATGTAACATTTATTAGGCTAGGTGAACTGTAACAAAAATAGTTTTGGTGGCACCTTTTGGTAGTGCTTCTGAGAGTAGTGACTTTTTTTACATGCATTTAGAAGATTATTGACTGAATGGTTTTTTTAACCATTAAAGAAGCTTAAAAAGCCGTGTTCGCTCTTTAGGGTATGAGAGGGCTTAGCAGATAGTGGATATTATTATGACCGTGCTCAAGGATACAAGCACAATCTGCCTTAGTCACGTTTACTAGTGCCATTAGTTATTTCCAGGAAATGATGCTGCCTTCACTGCTTAAATGATCTGGTAAGGGCCACCATCTGTTTTTGGAAGAGGGAAAAAGGGTTCCTTAAAAATGTGATTTTAGAATTGGCGAAGCAATAGGGATTGATACACTGATGTGTCTATTTAGATTTTGAAAATTCTGAACTGGTTATACTTATTTTTTTTATGCAAATCAGATGAATTACATATTTAGCCATGACTCTTGGTCCGTGCTCATATGTTTTGGATGTAAACCTAAGTTGCGGATATTAACAAAACATGGGGGGAATTTGCTAAAAATGAGTTGTGCCCCCTGATAACATTGCTATTTTCACACATTTTCATCACAAACTGCAACATGACATGACTTTTGCGTAAACATACTTGCCACTTTCGAGTCAAGTGGCGTGTTATCTCTACACATTTTGAGCTATCCGTTAGGGATGCTCCGATCATTGGCTAAGATCGGTATCGGCTGATCATAACAATTTTTGACTCGATCGGTACTCACTAACTTGGCCGATCTTACAAACCGATCGCGATTTGATGACGTCGACGCGTGAGGACATACGTGATGCTTATATTGGAGAATGTTTAATTAAACCTTATTTGTTACATCAGACTTCTCCATGTTGGAGTTTAAATGTTTCTATTTATTTTATTCTCTTTAACATTGAACAATGTTTAATTAAACCTAATGAGTTGTATCAAACCACTTCAATTTGTTCTTTTAGGAGTTTAAATGTTGTTTGATTTTTTATTTATTTATTTTGTCCTGCTCAGACAACTTGTATTGGACGATGTTTAAGTTACATCAGACTTCTCCATTTTAGGAGACTAAATGTTTATTTTGTCCTCCACAGTATTGGACAATGTTTAAATAAACCTTATGAGCTGCATTAAACTGTTCCATTTTGTTTATTTGTCTTATATTAAGTCAATTAAGCGTCGGAATCGGTATTGTTCATCGGCCGATCACCATGACAAGAAATCGGTACTCGGTATCGGCTGCAAAAATCCTGATCGAAGCATCCCTACTATCCGTGTGTATGCGTGAATGTCTACGCCATTATCGTCGCGTCATTCCGCGTATCTGTACACGCCGTAAATGTCCGAGCGAAACGAAGCAACATCCATTTTCCTAGGATGGTAAGGAAACAGTCATAAATGCCATTAAACCCAGTGACGGGTAGGTTTAGGGACGGGGTTGAGGTAAGTCATATATTTATATATACAGTAATAACGTTAAGTCAACGGCGTTCATAAACGCGCTGAAAAGCGATAATGCATGTTGATAGCACGCCAAAAATGGACTTACGAATTGGCGTGTCATACACACGCTACTTCATGAGATCAGTCTGCAAACTGACCCAAATTCACAAAAAAAAATCTGCTGAATATAACTTCCAAACCTCGGTTCGATTATGAGTGATTTATGTATGCACTGGGTTGATCATTCCAGCCAAATGATTAGATGAATAAGGTGCAATCTACAAACTAGAAGCATAATTTAGGTGTAAGTACAGCCGTAGTCCAATGGCAAAAGAAGAAATGGAGACCAAGACGGTGGTTTCTGAAGTGAAGGATGTCCTTGTATTCTCTTATACATCACCTTTGACTTGATTTTACAATATAGACTCAAGATAATGTGCATAGGATTAGATTAGGATTACATTCCTGTTTATTTGGCCAAGATATTTGCACTAATAGGTCACCACAGATGCATTAAAAGGCTATTAAAAAATGTTGTTAGTTGTATTCAATTGCATTTGGTCTTATCTTACAGTATGCCTAGTTTTTGGCTGTTTGCTCGTGTTTGTTTTGATTGGCTCAGTCTGACAGGCTATTGGACTTTGATCCGTTCTTTCAGAGAAGCTGAGTTTCACATTGCCTCTAGTAAGTAATTGTACTTTATTGGTGCACATGTACTTAGTACTTTGTTTTCACTCACAGTAGGTCAATCAAAGGTGCCTAAAACAGTTAGTTTAATTTTTGCACTGGACATCTGTAGTTTTTCCAAATGTGTCTGTGCGTAATACTTGTTGCACTTCTTTGGTTGCCTTGTGCCTCACCTATGCACGTCTACGTTCACACCCTCGTCTTTACGACGTGGTTTGTGAGAATGGAATGCAGAATTCTGGTCTGTTTTGCGTTCTAAATGAAGGGCACGATGAGTCCTAGTAATGAATAGATCTGAACCTCTGCACCACCCACAGCCACACCAGGCTCCTTTAGCTGCTCAACAATATGAGGCATAACTCCTCTGGGCCAGAAGGTGAGTGTGGAATGTGGGAGTGTGAAAATTTGAAAATATTTTGATGTGCTGAAAAGAGATGTTGCCGTGGTTACGCTACACGGATGACCTGTACCCTCTTTCATGATCCTGTCCGCTCCGAGGTGTCCAACAACTCCCTTAGGATTTCAGCAGACTGTTGCGTGTATAAACATTTATGTTCGAGGTACATTTTTGGGGGCTTCAGTGTTGGGAAATCCACGTTCACTTCCAGAATTTGTGCAGATGGTTGGTGAAAAATCGCTCCGGACATTACTGGCTCAAAACATTGATTAAAGTGGCTTGTAATCAAGGTGTGTTTCACATGGTGTGACTTCCAGTTCCAGGAAGAGTTTGTGTAATGAGCTTAAGAACATGGTAGTGATTCCAAGGGGTGGAATCAGGTGGTGATAGCTGTGCCTCTGCAACAGATGATAATGAGAATACAGTAGTCATTTGTCTTTCGATTTAATGTGTGCAGCATCCACAGCCTTCTAAGCTTGGCTTATATGTAAAATGTTGTGATATTATTACATTTTTTTGTCATATATACACTAGCATTTCAAAATGTGGGTCAGTATCTATTTTATTTTTAAATGGAATCAATACAAGCAAAGACACATTACATTGATCAAACAAGTAAAGGCTTTTGCATTGTTACAAAATATTTCTATTTCAAAGAAGTGCTGTTCTTGTGAACTATATATTTAAAGAAAAAATGAGAAAATATTTCACAAATACATTGCGCAGCATAACTGTTTCCAACATTGATAGCTGCCTTTTTCTGCCCCGTCCAGGTAGTGTAACCACTGTTGTGAACTATGCTTCCAACGGTGTCTCTAGGAACATTTAGTGCCTTCCTTATCTTTTTGTATCCTGTTCCATATCTTTTAAGGGCGAAGATATTCTTCTCTCAAATTTTTTGGACCATTCTTTTGATAAAGCCGTATTTCATAACTCACAGTCAAAAAAAAGTAAAAAAAAAAGAACAGTATTTATTTAAAATATATATATTTTTGTAACAATGTACACACACCGTTTAAAACATTGGGGTCAGTATTTTTTTTTCCTTTTTTCAATAAAGAAGTGTTCAATTGATAAAAAGTGATAGTAAATATTTATATTGTTAGAAAATATTTATATTTGGAATAAATGCTGTCCTTTTTAACTTTTATTCATCATTGAATCCTTAAAAAAGTATTCACTGTTTCAGGATCAAATCAGTGAATTAGAATGACTTCTGAATGGTCATGTCATGTGCATATACTGGATTAACACTTATCTCATCAAGACAAGACATGAGATTAGGGTTCACGAGATTGCACAATATTTGATAGAAATCCTCAATGACAAAATTCATGACTGGAAAAATAGTCTGCAGGTGCATTTTGATTTTTTTTTAACTAATAATCTTGTAATGAATGTCATTCCAGTTCTACTTTGAGTATGAATTATCAAATGCATTGAAAGACAACATTAGGCCTATACAAGCACTCTAAATGGTTTTACAAATTACTGTACATGATATATGAGCTTCTGGAACTTCTGATTGAGGCTGTTGTGACCTCCTAATTGAACTCTTTTCCACAAATTGAACATAGAAATAAAAACAATATAAACTATAAGTAATAAGCAATACGTAACAATAAGTGCAAGTGCAACCATAATCAAAGTACTCTCAGAATTCAAGTGCAAACAGATACCAAGACGAGAGCCACTCTACACAGCCCAGAGATAGGTTTGATATTTGGAGCTATTGTATGTAGCTAATTTGCCCCCATCTCTGTTTTGCTTTCACTTTCAAATTCGCGATCATGTACTCAGTGTTTTAGGAGCGGCAGTGCTGAGCACACATTCTCCAAGATTAGGCATTTATCAGACGCTAAGGCTCTGTTGCGCAACGAGTCATCTACCATCATCACACGATCTGTGAACTGTGATTCGTGTTGCGCACCATGTGTGACTAAAACTCCTGCTGGATGAGCAGAGCAGACGTTTACAATACTTTACACTGGTTTTTATAAACAGCAAAACGATAGCCTGACTTCGTCATACTCATATTCTAGTCAGAATGCGAGTCTGATACTTATGGAAGCTTGTTTCCGCCATAGAATGAAAAATATAAAAGGTTGCGACTTTTTATCTCACAATTCTAACTTTTTTTCTCACAATTGCGAGTTTACTTCTTGGATTCTGATATTATTCTCAGAATTGCAAGATATAAAGTCAGAATTGCGAAGTTATGAAGTCAGAATTTGCGAGATATAAAGTCAGAATTGGGTGATATAAAGTCGCAATTGCAAGATATAAAGTCAGAATTGCAAGTTATAAAGTCAGAATTGCGTGATTTGAAGTAAAATTCGGTATAAAGTCAGAATTGCTAAATATAAAGTCACAATTGCGAGATATAAAGTTCAGAATTGCATGATATAAAGTCACAATTGTGAGATTTAAAGTCAAAATTGCGAGATATAAAGTCAGAAATTGCGTGATTTAAAGTCAGAATTGCACAGATATAAAGTCAGAATTCGAGATATAAAGTCAGATTTGCGAGATATAAAGTCAGAATTGCTAGATATAAAGTCAGAATTGCGAATATAAAGTCAGAATTGCTAAGATATAAAGTCAGAATTGTGAGATATAAAGTCAGAATTGCTAAATATAAAGTCGCAATTATGTGATATAAAGTCAGAATTAGCGAAATATAAAGTTAGGAATTGACGTGATTTAAAAGTCAAGAATTGCAAAGATATAAAATTAGAAAATTGCCAATATAAAGTCACAATTGCCAAATATAAAGTCAGAAATCTGCATGAAATATAAAGTCACAATTAAAATTGTAGAGATAAGTCAAGTAGATTGGGTGATTTAAAAGTCAAAATTGAAAAATATAAAGTCAAAATTGCGAGATATAAAGTCAAAATTGCAAAATATAAAGTCAGAAATTGCGAGAATATAAAGTCAGAATTGCTAAATATAAAGTCAGAAATTGCTAGATATAAAGTCAGAATTGCTGAATATATAAAGTCAGAATTGCGAGAAATATAAAGTCAAAATTTAGAGATATAAAATTCAGAATTGCGTCGATATAAAAGTCAGAATTGTGAGATATAAAGTCAAAATTGCTCAATATAAAGTACGCGGATATGTTGAATGATAAAGTCAGAAATTGCGTGATTTAAAAGTCAGAATTACATGATTTAAAAGTCAGAATTGCTAAGATATAAAATCAAAATTGCATGAAATATAAATTCAAAATTACGTAGATATAAAGTTAGAATTGCGTGATATAAAGTCAGAAATTGCGTGATATAAAGTCAAAATTGCGAATATATAAAGTCAAAATTCGTGATATAAAGTCAAAATTGCGAAGATATAAAGTCAGAAATTGCTCAATATAAAGTCACAATTGCGATGATATAAAGTCAGAATTACGATGATATAAAGTCAGAATATCCGATGATATAAAGTCAGAATTACGTGATATAAAGTCAAAATTGCGATGATATAAAGTCAGAATTGCGTGATATAAAGTCAGAAATTTCATGATATAAAGTCAGAATTGAGAATATAAAGTCAAGAATTGCTATGATATAAAGTCAGAATTGCTGAGATATAAAGTCAGAATTGCGAGATATAAAGTCAGAATTGCGAAATATAAAGTCAGAATTGCTATGATATAAAGTCAGAAATTGCGATGATATAAAGTCAAAATTGCTAGATATAAAGTCAGCAATTGTGTGATATAAAGTCAGAATTGTGTGATATAAAGTCAGAATTGCGTGATTTAAAGTCAGAATTGCGTGATATTAAAGTCAGAATTGCGAGATATAAAGTCAGAATTGCGAGATATAAAGTCAGAATTGCGTGATATAAAGTCAGCAATTGCGTGATATAAAGTCAGAATTGCGTGATATAAAGTCAGAATTGCGAGATATAAAGTCAAAATTACGTGATTTAAAGTCAGAATTCGAGAATATAAAGTCAGAATTGCTAGATATAAAGTCAGAATTGCTAGATATAAAGTCAGCAATTGCGTGATATAAAGTCAGAATTGCGTAGATATAAAGTCAGAAATTGCGATGATATAAAGTCAGAATTGCGTGATATAAAGTCAGAATTGCGTGATATAAAGACAGAATTGCGTGCATATAAAGTCAGAATTGCGTGATATAAAGTCAGAAATGCATGATATAAAGTCAGAATTGCGAGATTTAAATTATTCGGAGGGAAAAAAGTTAGTCTTTTTTTCCCCTTGGAATTGGCCTGATAAGTCGCAATTCTGACTTTATATCACACAATTCTGACTTTATATCACACAATTCTGACTTTATATCTCGCAATTCTGACTTTATATGTCGCAATTCTGACTTTTATATCACGCAATTTGTGACTTTATTACACGTAATTGCGACTTTATATTCACGTAATTCTGACTTTATATCTCGCAATTCAGACTTTATAACTCGCAATTGCGACTTTTTATCACGTAATTCTGACTTTTTATCTCGCAATTCTGAGAAAAAAAGTCAGAATTGTGAGATAAAAAGTCACAATTATTTATTTATTTTTTATTCAGTGGCGGAAACAAGCTTCCATAGATACTGCTCCATAGCGAGCCTATGTACCTCCCTCCGCTTCCGGCTTATGGGAACTTATTTTCGGAAAAAAAATATGTGGTAGTCAATGGTGAGAGACAACTTATCTTTTTATTCTGTCTGAATTGTGCCCTGAATTTTACATATGATGTTTGTCAATTTAAAAGATAATTATGAAAATCAGAGAAAGTCGCAGTTGGTCATAAAACAGAAGAGTAACATTTAGTTTTATGTGAAAATCGCTCAATTAACTACATCTCGAAAGCGAAACAAACAAGATCTGTTGCTCGTATGTGTGCAGTTTGGTACAAAACACTCAGGCATGACGGCGTAATGTGACGATTAACGTAAGACAATAGACAAAATGACAGACGTTAGCTTCAGTAAACTTAGCTTCATTCATTGAGAGAAAATGTGCGCCTTTGGGTTTTGTAGTCTTTGTAATTACGTATTTTCACTGTCTTATGCCTCAACAGTTTTACATCAAACTGTGACTTTTCTGACTTTAAAATGTATCTTTTAAATTGACAAACATCATATGTGTAAATCAGGGCACAATTCAAACGAGATCAAAATATTTATTGTGTCTCGCCATTGACTACCATATTTTTCTGAATTTTGAAAAAATTTCCCATGATGGTTCGAACCAGAAGGGGAGGGACTTAGGTTCCCGGACTATAGGGCTTTGATTATGAGGCATGTCTTAACCAAACCAGAAAAAAAAAACTGTTTCTTAGTAATGCTCTGGATTGTGTGGTGTTGCTCAACAGAGCTCTGTGTGAATCTGAATATCATTCTTTGTCAAAATGTTGTGAACTATTGGGTGAGTGAATAGCAGTCTTTTTGTGAACTGTGTCACACAGCTTATTTTAGACATTACTGTTTTAATTTATACTGGTCTATATTTCAGCAGAATATTGAAAGGAATGGAACAAATTTCCCAATAGACTTCTGACAGTTTTCTGGGTTTATATTTTTAATGGGTCTCTTATTCAGGGTGATTTGCGGGGAGTAGGCTATGCACAATTGTGGCAATTTTGAGCGACATAAAGCCAGGTTATTTTTTTGGGAAATCCACTTCTATCTCTTAAAAAAATTGCTCTGGGCAATACAGGTTTAAAAGGAGTCACGTAATCAGTGAGCAATCTAGTGACTACATCAAGGGTTTGTTTCAGAAGAATGTGGGCAACGAGCAGCTTACAATATAGCCATTGACTTAAAAAAATACTATGAAAGTCAATGGCTACTTTCAACTGTCTGGTTACCATCATTCTTCAAAATATATTCTTCCATGTTCAGCCCAAGGTCTGGGGACAGTAGAAAAGTTTAGAAAAAAATAAAATGTATTATTTGTTCTGATTATGTAATTTAGTTTAGATTAGTTCTTTATTTTATTATTATTTATTATATATTAAAAAGGACAGCATTATTAATTGTATTTCTTTCTTTCAATTATTTAAAAATTGACTAACTTTGGCATTTTATCACTGTTTCATTCTCCGAAATCGAATGGTCCAGAAATCATAAGATTTATCACTTTTTTTTTTCTTTTTTTTTAAATTTTATTGATTGGAAATTGTATGATTCTCTTTAGTTTTATTTGTTAATTGATCATTTATCAGTACTCAGTCCATGGTAGACAGAAAAAGATACATTGTTGACCTCATAGTTAATATTTTGCAGAAAATATTTTACACATTTATGTTATTTTTATGTTTATTATACATTGAAAATGTATAGCTTGCCATTGTATTTGGGAGGGGGTCTCTTTAAAGTTGCAAAGTGATCGTATTGTGGCATCCCAATTATTGAAAAGACTAGATTATGGCTTGAAGTGTGTCATGCAGCTGTTGCTAAATGGATAGAGAGATTCATTTGTCTTTGTGGATGTGAGCCACGCAGGATCCTGGAACACAGCGGGCAGAGACTCGAGGTCTGACGGAGGACACCGCCTCTCTCTTGGGCGGTTGCCATACCTGACATGCTCCATGCTGCATGCTAATGACCAATTTTCGTTTGACCGCTCTAAAGCAGCAAGGACTCTGTAACCTTACCTAACTGCATACACCTGCTGCTAAAAGTGTAAATATTATAGACCTTAAATGTTGTAGAATGTTATTAATGTGTTCATTGCATGATGACACATGACTGGTTGTCCGTATTTGTTTAAATTAGTGTTAACTCTGGTGTTAATCTTTGAAGGGCCTCCTTTAAAATCAAGTTAAACAAGTTATCTCATCTCAGTAGAATGACCCAAGGGCTTTTGTCTCCGCCGTCTCCAAGGTGAGCACTTCCTGGGTCACCAGGCAGGGTTCACCTGATTTTCTTGTGGAACAGCTCACCTGTTGGCCTGCAATCGCACAGGCCGCTTATTCCCGCTGGCCCGTCGCGTCTCTATGTTCGTCCCGGGGAAGGGAGTACGGCGGCACGGCAGGTTCCTGCACTACATTTCCCATCATTCTCCTCTGTTCCCACCTTCACGTCATTTCTGATCACACACACACACCTGCACCCTCATCATCACTACCACTACAAAAGCACACCCTTCACCACAGTTCACTGTCCGGTCTCGTTTGTTGGATAAATGGCTACTTACCTTGCCGACTATCGACCTGACCTGATCTCCGATCTCCACTCTCCACTCCAGCGTCATTCTCCAGCGTCTTGTTCCATTTTCCTTCGTGTGATTCTCCTAGTATTTCCGTGTCTCTAAGTCTCCAGCGATTCTGCATATCCTCCTTCCACACCTTCATCGATACACCACTGCCCCTGTAAGAAGACACACTACCAGCACACCACTCTCCAATTCAGAATTGCGCTTCCCACTCAACTGCTTCCCATTCACTAGCCCTGTTGTTGTCAATAAACTTCCTGTTAGCTTTCATCTCTGTCGCTCCTGATTATCTTAATGGTTCTACAGATTACGTTATGTGATTTTTCTGTGGTGTGAGGTATGTTAAGATTAAATCTGTTCGGAAGAACATTGGGGTTTTAAAAGATTCTTTATAAAGAGTCCACTTCGTGTATACACAGCAGGAGCCATCTTTGGAAAACAGTCTCGATAAGTCGAACCATGCAAAACCTGCCCTTGATAAATGCAGTGGCTGAAAACGATTCGTCATTAGAATAACACGTCCCTCTACACTCACCTATAGGATTATTAGGAACACCATACTAATGCTGTGCCCTTCAGAACTGTGTTAATTCTATGTGGCATTCATTTAACAAGGTGCTGAAAGCATTCTTTAGAAATGTTGGCCCATAGTGATAGGATAGCATCTTGCAGTTGATGGAGATTTGTGTGATGCACATTCAGGAGATAAAGCCTGGATCCACCTGGTTTCGTTCCACCACATCCCAAAGATGCTCTATTGGGTTGAGATCTGGTGTCTATGGGGGCCATTTTAGTACCAGTGAACTCATTGTCATGTTCAAGATGAAATGATTCGAGCTTTGTGACATGGTGCATTATCCTGCTGGAAGTAGCCATAAGATGATGGGTTCATGGTGGCCATAAAGGGATGGACATGGTCAGAAACAATGCTCAGGTAGGCCGTGGCTTTTAAACGATGCCCAGTTGGCACTAAGGGGCCTAAAGTGTGCCAATAAAACATCTCACACATCATTACACCACCACCACCAGCCTGCACAGTGGTAACAAGGCATGATGGATCCATGTTCTCTTTCTGCTTACACCAAATTCTGACTCTACCATCTGAATATCTCGACAGAAATCAAGACTCATAAGACCAGGCAACTTTTTTTAGTCTTCAACTGTCCAGTTTTGGTGAGCTCTTGCGTATTGTAGCCTCCTTTTTCCTATTTGTAGATGAGATGAGTGGTACCTGGTGGGGTCTTCTGCTCTTGTAGCCCATCCGCCTCAAGGTTGTGCGTGTTGTGGCTTCACAAATGCTTTGCTGCATATCTCGGTTGTAATGAGTGGTTATTTCAGTCAAAGTTGCTCTTCTATCAGCTTTAATCAGTCGGCCCATTCTCCTCTGACCTCTAGCATCAACAAGGCATTTTCGCCCACAGGACTGCCTCATACTGGATGTTCTTCCCTTTTCACACTATTTTTGTAAACCCTAGAAATGGTTGTGCGTGAAAATCCCAGTAACTGAGCAGATTGTGAAATACTCAGACTGCTCCGTCTGGCACCAACAAGCATGCATGCTCAAAATTGCTTAAATAACTTTCTTTCCCATGCTGACATTCAGTTTGGAGTTCAGGAGATTGTCTTGACCAGGGCCTTGTGGTTGGTTGATTAGATAATTGCATTAATGTGAAATTGAACAGGTGTTCCTTATAATCCTTTAGGTGAGTGTATATTCAAGTCTTTGCTTCCCCTATGCCCTCATTTTATGCCAGGGACACATGGAAGACGGTAAAGAAGAGAAACTTCTCTGACCGTAGAACCGAAATGACCTTTCACAATGCATTTTTTTACTGCACGAATCACGTCACATGTATTGGGGTATACAATAGTGTGATGATGATGTAGTGTGGAGCAGGGTTCTCAACTCCAGTCCTCGCGACCCACTGCTCTGCAGATTATGTATGTCTCCCTCATTTAACACACCTGATTCAGATCCTCAGCTCGTTCAGGATATATCCTAATGAGCTGAGGATCTGAATCAGTTGTGTTAAATAAGGAAGCCATACACAATATGCAGAGCAGTGGGTCACAAGGACTGGAGTTGAGAACCCCTGGTGTGGAGGAGCATTCATTCACATTAATAATTGCATGACAATGTTGCAATACACTGAAGTTTATAATTACTTGCTGTTTTTTACGGTATATATCACATATTTTAGTTTGTAAGTGCGTTTTGTGGTGTTAGGAATTGTTTTTCTGCGCATTTCCACACTAACTCGAAATGTGCATACATGTACACCACCTCCTGAGCTGGCGTAGGATTTGAGCGTGCCGTACGTCAACGTCCATATTGATAAATCTCAAAGTCACCGTGGTTTTGTGTGTACGCTGGAAATTTAGTGTACGCACTTTTGATAAATGAGGCAGGGCCACTGTGTTTAGGCCATAAAAAGCAAGAACAACACTTAGATGACTTCCCAAAGTGAGTCAAAAACACAATATGAGCGTAATAATTGTAGTGCAGTGTGTGGAATGAGCTGGAGCTCTGCTTTCAGAAGTTTGATTTGAGAAAATCTGCACTTTTGTTTTTTGATGCATAATAGGAAAGGTTTTTATGCTTATATTGCTTAAGTTAAGCCTGAATCTAAAGATTATGAAGTGTGCCTTGATGCATTTTGTGACACAGATGGTAAAATTAGTGGACCTTGATGGTCTGGAAACCTTCATTCAGAGAGATGCGGGAGGCTTTAACATCAAGCACTGACACTAATCAACACATCTCCACCCCACGCTATTCACACGTTGTTGAGTGACTGATGCCTTCTCGTATTCTCAGCCTCAAAGAAAGAGAGCTAAGCACCTCAGGAAGGATAATTCTCTTAAGCAAGCCAGTGTTAAAACTCATCAAGTGTCCCATCCTTTTAAAGAGTATTAAACGCTGATAAACACTCTGGAACGAAGCCTGACCACTTGTACGAGAGTGGAGAGAGACGGAGAGGAGTGACAAAGATTTGGACAGGAGGAGCTTTCAGCTCTTCCATTAAACACTGACAGAGCTTTAAAGACCAGCTTCAGCCTGTTCTTTAGTCAATACAGGGCTTTCCAGGGAGTGTGCCAGCATGTTAGCACCCCACAAGGCCCTGGGACATGTCAGAGCTGGCTGTGGCCAATGAAAAGAACAAGCCTTTCAGAATGACAGAAAAAACAATCCATATTGGCCCATAGTTTTATTAGCAGACCATGGCAGAAAATACTCAGACTTTCTGTAATGAAACTTGATTTCTATGGTTTCATGAGTGAGTGTAAGTGGTGCTCACGCCACAATTTAAAGAAAAACGCAGATGGGAGTGGAAAGACGGCTGTCATGGCGCAAAATCAGTCAAGACATGCTTTTTTTTTTTTTTTGGTGGTGGTGGTAAATAATGCAAATACTTGAGATGTCCCAATTTGTCACTTTTTAAAGGGATAGTTCAGCCAAAAATGATATTTAACATATGCATTACTCACCCTCATGCCGTTCGAGATGCATATGTCAATCTTGTTTCAGAGAAACACATTTTCAGTTATTTTAGAAAATGTCTTAGACCCTTCAGTGGATTTAATGTGAAGAAATGGGGTCCCTTCAAGTCCCAAAAATTCCATACATCCTTCACAAAAGTAATCCATCCAGCTGCAGTGGGATAAACGAAGGCCTTCTGAGGGTAATCTGTGCGGTATTGTCGTAAAAATATATTTAAAACTTTATAAATGAAAATATCTGACTTCCGGCAACAATCAACGCACGTTCACGGGTGATGGAAGTTAGTGTACCAGAGGCGTATTTTCCTTTATAAAGTTTTAAATATGTATATTTTTAACGACAATACACACGGATTACCCTCAGAAGGCCTTTGTTTATCACCCTGGAGCTGGATGGATGACTTTTGTGAAGGATTTATGCACATTTTGGGACTTGAAGGAGCTGGAACCCATTTCTTTACATTATATCCACTGAAGGGTCTGAGACATTTTCTAAAATAACTGAAAATGTGTTCGTCTGAAACAAGATTGACATATGCATCTCGAACGGCTTAAGGTGAGTAATGCATGGGTTAAATATCATTTTTGGCCGAACTATCCCTTTAAACAGATTTTTTAACTGATTGGTCTCGAGCCCAATCCTTTATCTTACGTCAGCTGTCATGCAGGTGTCTTGCAGGTGGGTTTGCCAACCACCATTGATAGGACAGCAGAAGCTCAAATTCCTGAGAACTATTGAGGTCTGTTCTAGCACATCACATGCATGTTCAAGCTTCCATGTTTAACATATTTGATGTGCACCTTTGTAACAAATCACTCGAAAGTAATTTATTTACTATTTACATTTAGTCATTTAGCAGACGCTTTTAGGGATGCTCCGATTGGAATGAGCGCAGAGGTAAATCTGGCTGATCATAACAATTTTTGACTCGATCAGGTACTCACTAACTTGGCCGATCTTACAAACCGATCGCGATTTGATGACGTCAACGCGTGAGGACGTACGTGATGCTTATATTGGAGAATGTTTAATTAAACCTTATTTGTTACATCAGACTTCTCCATGTTGGAGTTTAAATGTTTCTATTTATTTTATTCTCTTTAACATTGAACAATGTTTAATTAAACCTAATGAGTTGTATCAAACCACTTCAATTTGTTCTTTTAGGAGTTTAAATGTTGTTTGATTTTTTATTTTTTTATTTTGTCCTGCTCAGACTTGTATTGGACGATGTTTAAGTTACATCAGACTTCTCCATTTTAGGAGACTAAATGTTTATTTTGTCCTCCACAGTATTGGACAATGTTTAAATAAACCTTATGAGCTGCATTAAACTGTTCCATTTTGTTTATTTGTCTTTTATTAAGTCAATTAAGCATCGAAATCAGATTTCAATTTCTGGCCGATCACCATGACAAGAAATCGGTACTCGAATATCGGCTCCAAAGATCCTGATCGGAGCATCCCTCAAACGCTTTTATCCAAAGCGACTTACAACTTAGGACATAACCAAGCGAGTCATCGTGAAGAGGCAAAAACAAACCAAGAAGTGCTCAAAATACAAAGTTCAGACATTGCGACGGGTAGCATAAGCACTTCCAATATAATTTTTTTTTTTTATCTGCCAGACTATTTGAGATATAATAATGTCATAATGCGTTGCTATGGGTTGCGTCTTTGCTTTGGACTTGACTGACAGACTGACATTCTGACGCCACAAGCTTCATGCATTCTAACTTAATATTCACTTTTTTCTTTTTGTTGCAATTATTCTGCGTATAGACCTATAAATATAATTACTGTAGTAATTGTTATATTGAAAGTGCATGATAGATGATTTTACATTTTTGCCCCTGAGACATTGGATTGATTTTAAAACTTTAATATACTTGAAGTGTGCTCAAACCACTTGGGAAATACAAGTATCAGATAGGGACTAGGTGGTAGCATATACTCAATATTCAATTACAAGGATTGGGCGCACATTTAAACAATTGAATTTAGTTTTTTAGTCATTTTATTTTTAAGTTCATTAGACAAGATTAATTTGATATTTAGTATATCATTTATTTTTTCATTTAATTCATATTGTTGATGAGATTTTTGTAGAAATAAACATCGATTTAAAATGTTCATATGCATGTACAATACATAGTATGTAATATATATGACTAAAAGCACTTCTGGATGGATGCAATTGCATTTCGTTGCTTGTACCTGTGACATGCAATGACAATAAATTGAATTCTGATTCTGATTCTGATCGATTTAAATAAATAAATAGAAGAAAGTATTTGTAGATTTAAGCTATTTGGTTAAATTGACCAATATACACCTCTATGCAAAACTGCAACCATTCTTGATTGTGTTCTATTATTTATACATAGTTCATTGTTTATATGCTTTTAAGTTATTAACTAATATTTAGGCTATTTATGTTCTTTCCAACTGTTTATTACTTGATTCTCAGTCATTGATGACTTGTTTTTTCTCTTATTTCATTGGTGAGCATCAACACGATTGCAGGTTGTTAAACTTGAGAAATGCACAGATCTAAAAAAACAGTCCTGTAGACCTTAATTAAGTTGAGCCACATAAATAGGGGATTTGCAGTTTGAGATTTATGGTTTGAGATTAGCAGTCGAAACATTATACTCAAGAAATCCAGCTACCATAAAGTCCTGGCCCAAGTTCAAAAAGTGCGCCGTCAAAGCAAAACAATAAGACTATTTCCGACATTTATCAGTCACTCATTACAGTTTATTGGCTCTGAGCAGAAAACACACTTGTGTGTTTAGATGCATTGATTAATTTAGATGCGCAAGTAGGGACCTGAAACACTGTTCACTCAGTAATTCAAGAAAAATGATTGATTGATTGATTGATTGATTGATTGATTGAACTATTCCATACCAAAGGAAGTGTGCTGTTGTCACACTGGGTCATTAGATAAATTGCACTGTCGGAGGACAGCCAGACTTTACTTGCATGATTCAACCAGCAGGTGAGGCTACCGTCCCAGTGTATACAAGGCAACTCGAAGCTTGTCATCTTTTCAATGCAATGCTGCAGTTTTACCAATGATATCAAAAGTATCCGGCAGATTTGTCACCTGGTATGCACAAAAATGTTTTTGACCTATTTTCAGTTATTTTTTTTGTATATATTAATATTTCATGTTGGTGTGTTGATTTGCATAAGAGTGCGTGTTTCAGAAACCCGAATGCTTTGTGATGCATAACATTATCTACTTGAATACTGAACAGACCTAAGGCTCAGGAAGTGTGGGCCAGTGTTTTAGTAATCACTAAAACTAGACGGTCAGAGAACCTCTCTATTCTTTGCTTGGGGCAGGGCTCATGGTAGAATGAAAGGCAGCGTGGGTAATGTGCTATCCTGCTGCGTATCCAGTTGCTGCTAGGCAGCGTGGGTATTGTAGTGCGTCTCCACTGACTTAGAGGCAGGGTGAGTCATCCATTAACATCCTCTGGATCTGTTTTGTAAGCTGCAAACATACAACTCTGTTATGAGCATAACATTCTGACACGGGCGTTAATGACTCTTACAAGCCCTGTTAATATGCAGCTAGGGGACTTTATTCACTCTTTGAAAAACAAAGCTGTTTTGCTTAATATTAGCATTTATTAATGTTTTTGCTTTTCAGACAGGTCACAGCCACAATCTACTGTAATTCTGAGGAGGGTATTTTGCATTGTATTGTTTTGGCTTGAAGGATGTCAGTGGTCTCAGTTTCATTAACGTCAGTGTGTTTGCATCTGTTTCAGTGAGGGTGTTCAGCTGGCACCAGCGGCCATCACAGCCCTCCCCGTGAGGGTTACGAGTCATGGCTGACACCGAAGACCCCTTTAGAGCTCGCTGTCTTGCGGCATCGTGCCTCTGAACCAGAGGGTGCACACTGAGGTTTATCCAAAAAGCATCTTTGCCTACTACTTGGAGAACTTTAGAGGCAGAGAAGATCAGTGTCAGCGTCATCCATGAATTCACCAAACACACCCGGTAAGAGTTTTTACTCATTCAGTCATGTTACACTCTGAAACATTGATGTTTGCTAATAGAAGATTTTGTCTCAATTGAATAATTTTTCCAAGTATCAGATGTTTTAAACATCCTTGTTCTGATCCAATCTTTAGTGTGAATAATTGAAGTTATACAAAAAAATATTAGTCTAAAATATTATTTGAAAGATAAGGTTTCTATTAAAGGAGCTGAATGTAAGAAATTTATTTCAAATAATCATAAAATGGCCCTGATATGTCACTAGAAATGAAGAAATCATGTTCATTTCAAATACATATATCATTGACAACAATAGTCCAGCCAGGATATTGTCATTTAAAAAGTGGAGTTGCAGTCCTCAACTGTCATTCATTTTGTGTTTTGTTTGATGCTCCACCTTCCACCGATCTATTCACAAAGTCAGTAGTGTTGCAGCATCCGGGTTGCCAGCTTTGCTCTGGTTGCCACAGCTGCAGATACAAATGTGTCAGATTAATAAAATGTTGGATCCTGCTGCCTATCTGGCAACCTCGGGTCAGGGGGAGGGGATACACTGCTCTACCGTAATTTGAAAGTGATTGCAGTACCAGTTTTGGCCACAATAGCCCCACAATCACAATCTGCCTCTTTTCGTCAACAATAAAACGAAATATCTTACATAGAGCTCCTTTAAGTTACATTTATTAGGTTTAATTTTTCAACTCAAATACTAGTATTGTTTATTTTGCGGTCCCCTCTGTGTCCATATACCCCAGTTTGAAAACCCCCGACTACATTACTTTTGCCTAGACATTTGCCCCTGTTTGCAGTCTGAAGGAGTCGAGACTAGTTGCTGAAAGTCAGAGCCAGTCTGAGCATTTTCAGTAGTTGGAGTTTCCCCCAAAAAATGCACGATAGGCACAGACTCTGGTTATTATACAATCATGACTGATATTTTGTAGTGATTTTAAAACATACATTGTATTCATTTGTCATGTGTCTCCTAGCAGCAATGTATGGTGTTTTAAAATATGTTTAGATTTGAAACTTCAGAATCAGGTCGGAAGTCTTGAGATTCCATCAGGGCCTGTAAAGAAGAACTGCAGTACATGAACGTTTGCATTAAATGATATTGACACTGCTCGTGCTCACCATGGTTGGACTTGCACTCGTTTGCTTTTTGTTCACCAACCGCCATCACTGATTTTTTTTTTTTGTGGCGCTTTTCTTTCAGGACATGCTGCGAGAATAGAAGTTTGTTGTTGTTGAAGTTTGTACACGCTAACTACACGTCCTAACTACACGCGACGCGATAAAATTCCAGCGACAGCAAGTGTGCCTGTCCACACTAGATGCGAATGTGACTGTGAGACGCCACACATTCAGAAACAGCGTGTGAGCGGAGTTTCTCTGTGAAAGTGCACTGCTGGCCCGCACTCGACGTTGGGTAAGGACATAATCATCAAATCAAGAAATAACATTATTAAAAATCAAAGCATTAACAAAATGTTCTCATTTACTAGTTTTGTTATGAAGTACAGTTATATGTTTGCATAGAATTCATTTTGAACGCTATTATATGCTTTCAAAATCTGAGGTAAAATATCTGTTATCGCTTGTGGCACAGTGACCTATTTTTAACTAAAAAAAAATAATGAATACTCATAACCAGTGTAATTTCTTCATTCTGTCAGCCGGGCGTCGCAGAAATAGGAACCGTTTCTAAATTAGAAACTCTGTCGCGCCTGGTTAGGACAAAAACTCAGATTAAAATGGAAAAGATACCTTTTATCGTGTGTCGCGGCGTTGTGTCGCGTGTAGTTAGGACACGGTGTTAAGATGGGTTTGGTGTACACAGGGATAAAAAGTACCCCATGTGTAAAATTAAATACTCTGCTGTAACTTTAATACTATGGGCCTAATTTTAGATTCCTAATCTAAATTTAAGATTCTGAAATTGAATCTATTAATCTGTTTTCACTTGTCCATGCACTAAAGTCACTTGTCCAGGTAAAGATTTATAATTTTATCTAGGGCTGCACGATTTGGGGAAAATGTCATTTTGCGATTATTGAGGTCAATATTGCAGTTGTGATATGCGAATGCGATATAATAAATGTGTTCGTTTCAAATCGGTAAAATTAAATCTGTAAAAGAGACGTAACGAGTGGCACATAACGTGAAGTAACATGGCATTTTATTTTGTTTGAAATTTAACTTGTCCGTTCGGACAACTAATTTTCTCTTCTATACCTACAAAAAATCCACTTGTCCCGGACAAGCGGACAAGCCTTAATGTCGAGACCCTCATTTGTTGTTGTTGTTGTAGTAGTAGTGGTAGTGATAGTGGTAATGCAACCTGACTCACAGCTGTAGCAATTACAGATCACGTTTTGGTGAGAAGATTTTTGGTCTGTCAGCGGCGAGCAACCCGTTGTTATCATTGTGTGCGTAATTGCGTGTAATTGTCTCATCTCAGGTGAAGCTTAGCTAGATTTGTTGCTCAGGCAAACAAAACCTGTGGATTTTGTCCATCGTTCTTTATCTGTTGCTGTACCCTGCAGCTTTCTTCTCCACCTCGCTCCTTCTTTTCCCATCAGCCCCCTCTTAATGCGCCTTTAGTCATACCTTCGGCCCTGTGCCCGCCCCACTCTCTCCTCCCCAGCCTCTCCTCGCCTGGCTCTCTCTGACTCTCTGCCGTTTAGTAATTAGAACCGGTAACAACCTCTATTAACCCTCTGTCCCCTCATGACGTCTTTGAATGTCACTGGATGCCGTGGCAACCTTCGAACGCTTTGCCCCACTCGCACATCATCACTGCCCAGAGCTCTTTGCTGATTGGCGTGTTTGACCACTGTGATGCAAACTCATTGGTTCTTTTGCGTATGGTTTCAGTGTGATTGACATTTTATTTAGCGTGCGGCTTCAATGAAACCAGCTGAGGAAGGTGCTCTTAAAGGGATAGTTCACTTTGAAATATAATGTTTGGTATGTTTTAGCTTAACTCAAGGGCATCCAAGATGTTGGTGTCTTTGTTTCCACAGTATTTTCAATTTTGATATTTTTCGGTCAAACCGTTGTTGTCTATCAGTCATATAATGGAAGTGTATGGGGTCCTCCCTGGTTCACCTAAAAGAGCATGCACAGAGAAAGTCAAAATTAAACCTGATTGAATGACTCGTAAATGTAAGTACACATTGATGGCCTGAGACTCGAAACGAGCGGTTTGTGTGAGAAAACGAACAGTATTTGCATCGTTTTTCCCTCTATTAACCACAGCCATGTCCAACTGATATGAAGGTACAGGTGTAGGGCCCTATAAAATCCGTTTTATTTTTTCCCAAATTCCATTTTATTTTTTCCCAAATTCCGTTTTTTCCGTTTTAATTTTTGCAAATTCCGTTTTTTTCCGTTTTAATTTTTGGGAATGAATTTTTTTTACCCTTTACTGTTTTTTTACATTTTAGTTGTAAAAAGAGTGTACTTTTTATTCCATGATCGCAGAAATTATAGCGCCGTAAATTATTAACACGCTTGCGTGTGTACGTCACTCATTGTTTACACAGAGATTTCAGAAGTTTTACCTTTCACTGTGAAGATCTAAACATGCGCAGAGCGAAGCGCCCGTGCCGTCAGATCAGTTGGACATGGCTGTGGTTACATGAGGTAAAAGCGATATAAATACTGTTCGTTTTCTCACACAAACCGCTCGTTTTGTGTCTTAGGCCATCAATGTGTACTTACATTTACGAGTCATTCAATCATGTTTAATTTTGACTTCTCTGTGCATGATCTTTGAGGAGGACCCAGGGAAGACCCCCTTAACCTGCATTATCAGACTGACAGAAAAATCAGTTCCGAACCGAAAAATATCAAAATTGAAAATACTGTGGAAACAAAGACACATATAATCTTGGATGCCCTTGAGGTAAGCTAAAACACATCAAAAATTAATTTCAAAGTGAACTATCTCTTTAATACCCAACTGCAGATGGAGTGTTTTGTGTGTGTGTGTGTTCAAGGTTTTGTGTTTCTGTATTGATGTGATTATCCGATTTGTCATGATAGCTATTTAGTTAGCAGGTTTCAAGTCTTGTCCTTTCATTTTCATTGAAGAGTTTTACCATCTTCTCTCTTTGTGGTCCCATTGAATTAAAAAAAAAAACTGTGAAAATCAAGTGGGATACTGGATCAAAATGTTTCTGTTTGGATTTTGAGAGCTCATACTGGCACTACTTACTTTTTGTGCTCCTGTTATTGATTGACTCTACAAACAGATTCACAGCTTAATAGGACAACAGTTAGAAGTATCGCCATGAAAAGTATGTTGTCATGGGTTGAGTGGCTATAATGAGCGCACAACGAAGGAACATCACTAATAAAGTCTTTATTTATAAGGTGGTTTGGCTAATTCAGTTAGGCTAATGATGAACAGGAAAAATATTTTTAATTAAAAAAAGTTAATTTTTAAAATAGCGGTCATTATTTTTAATAAATATATTACATTTATATAAAAATTATCATCATAATTTAATATTTACTTAACACTGTTAAATGTAATTTTTTTAGCAAATCTCTAAAGGAATATCCATTTCTCATACTGTATTTCTGCATTATAATATTTGTGATGCCTAATTTACATCTAAGTGATTTACGATTGATTTTAGTTGTTCGTTTTTTATTTATTTATGCAAGCATAAAATTTTACTAATTGCCATAACATTAAAATAATTTTATCAGTACCAGAAATGTTGTAGCATTTCATCCGCATCGCATCCCTACTTGTATCATATTAATGTTGTAATAACTTCACGTACCTAAAACACCCCTTAAATTACAGTGAAATCACTGTAATGTTGTTCCACATCTTTTGGCATATTGCTTTATTGTAGAGTTCTGTGATAGATTAGCCAAGCTCTCCAAGCTGAAATAATCAGTTAGCTTCATGTTAATCAGCTCTAGATGCTTTTGTTGTTTGTGGAGTATCAAAGGACCTTGTCTGTAATTATGTCCAGTGAGCCTGGAGCTCCGTGATCCAGCACATCCAAGCCCATCAAGGAGAAACAAGTGTCTATCCATTCAACCGTGCAGTTAGGCCTTTTGTTCTCTTGGGGACATGTCGTACAGTCCTGTTCCCCCAATAAAAGGCCATTTCATCTGCTGAAGCCCTTCACCATATTGGGCACCAGTCAAGTTCAGAGACAATGTCAAACGTTGTGCTCATATTCTGTTGGCGGTCGTTTGGTACAGCATGTCCATGTCTAGATTATGAATGGAGTTTTTAATTAAATTATCACCAATAACACAAAGTGATGCATAAACACATTCAGAGAAGCTATGGAGTGACGAGAACATTTATTTTGATCCCTCTTGAGTTTTTAATCGATAGTTTAGATTAGGGATGTGCACGAATATTCGAATTTTCTAATATTTGAATATGTAATTATTATTCGAAAAATAAAATACTATTCGAATTTTGAATACATTGCTTTGCTGGCCCTAAATGCAGTGAGTCCATGATAAATCCTAAGAACTAACTCGCAGTTACAATTAAATGAACTGGATGGCGCTGTGGAGCGTGTTGACAAGTTGTCTGTATTTGATCACATAATGTTGTCGTCTGCCTCACGAAGTTTGGAATTAACGTTACTTGAAAAGGATCTTACTAAACGGAATAACTTTTGATCAAATTAATTAATTTATCTGAGTTATGATATCATCACCATGAGAAATCACATGAAATCCAAACAGTTGAGTGAGGAAAGATAACGTTAGCTGTTCATCATTGCATCACAACTGCAGGTAAGCGCAGCTGGACCCCGCGTGATCAAAGATGTTAACTTATACTAATAGCAAAATGATTTTGAGACACACTTATTTTAAGTTTCGTTAGGGGAGACCGGTTTAAGAACAGAAAATGCAAAGTGCTGTTAGAAACACCGTTCTCTTTGTGTCTCTGAAACGTCCGTCAGCGCGGCGTCTTTTCTCACTCGAGCATAAAGTGCTGCACGGCGCCCCTGCATGTAACGTTAGATATTATTGTTTTTCTCAACATAAACGTGAAACATTATAAACACGATAATCAGTCATTTGCTGACTCGTGTGTATGGGTGTACGTTCTGTACGATATCTCACGCAATCTGCTTTATTAGGGTTTTTTTCCGCTCGCGCTGCTTGAGCATGCGTTTAATAATGTTTTTTTATATATATATTTTGTTTACTCATAGGTCTACTGTTTAATGTTTTCAACTAAAAGAAAAATTTAATTACTAGTGTAAGCTTGTTGTGTATTGCCTAATTGTAAGCTTGTCCAGAAATGGTGACAAAAACGTAAAAAAAAAAAAAAACTTAAAAATAACGTCTTTTTCGTTAAACATAATTTAAATAAACGAATATTTGAATATTCGATTTTAATGAGCCCGAATATTCGAATGCAATATTTTAGAAAATGCCCATCCCTAAGTTTAGATATTATTTTTAATCTAACTCGGTTTAGATATTATCTAATATGAGACTTGTAGGGCGATTTCGATCAAATCTAGGGGTGTAATGGTAAACAAACAAGATGGTTTGGTTTGAAACTGGGTATTGAAGTCACGGTTCGGTTTGGGGTCAGCAGAAGGAAGTAAACTAAATACAAAATGGCTTCTTTTTTCTTCTCTTTTTTATTAAAACAGTGGGTTATTAAATAAAATTTGTCTTTCTCTTTAAATAAATTCAATTATGATTAGCATTTTCTTAAGAATAAAAATATCTATGTAAGTTAATGCTGTAAACTGTATATAAACTATATAGGGAGCCATTTTTTGGCACATTACTATAATATTAAAGGTTACAATTACCAACAGAGCTTAAACTATTAAGTTCAGTTTATATTAATTTTTAGATATAATAATCAACACTAAAAAAAAGTTAATTGCACATTAGGCAGTTTTTGCATTAACTTCTCAAATTCATTTTTGAAATATAATAATGTACACAATTACTGTCAATGTATTTTTTTTAAACGTGTAAAAATGATTAAGAAGACATTACTAACATGTTAAGTAAATATAATTATTATATAAGCTAATATAGTGCACACATATTTAGTAAAAGGCTTCCCTCTAGAGTTCATTTCTCTAGTGAACTATCATGCTGTGGACACTAAATGACTTGCCTGAGATAAATGTATTATCCTCAAGCTGTTTTATTGATGTCTTTTCACGTTTGAAACACTGATCAAGAGATTACATGTAAACATATCTATGCCTAAATTGTCTTTTCTTCTTCTTCTGCGCCTTTTCCTGTTATGGCGGTTAGAAAACTGTGTTGCATTACCACGCACGCCCCCTTCTGGATTGTATTGTTGTTCACCTGTGAGTGACTATTCGTTGTCTGACTGCATGCACCGAACCGTGACATCCGTACCATGACTATCGGGACAAAAACATAGACGTGGTTTTGGTTCTGGCATATATTCGGCCTAATAGCAATTTTGATGTTATTCCGTGTATAATCCCTAATAATGAGATAATTCTTATTAAACAGTATGAATAATTGCCGTTATATCTGTTTAAAAAGAGTGCATCATGTGGAAAATCTAGAGTTATATGTAAAATATAGCCTAGTATTTGTGTATTTATAAACATCCTAAAATTTGTGCATTCACAAACGTAAAACAAAATTTATAGCGATGAACCAATGTTTTTTTTTTTTTTTTTGCTGATTGTTATTTATGTTTAAAGTATAACTTGCCTGATTTTTAACCGGCTTTGTATTGTTACAATGTCTGTTGTATATGTAAATTAACAATGTTTACTCATTTTCGGTGTTACCTGGACCAAGAAATTCAATCGAAATTCGGAAAAAAATGATTTGTCAGAAAAAGTTTGAAACTTTTGACAGCTCCAGAGCTTTCGTGAAAACTTTACTTCTGCTTTTTTTTATCCATTCCCATCGGTTTTTATCCATTCCCATCGTTTTTTTTTATCCATTCCCAGATGGTTATTAACAAAACAGTTATTGTAAGGATACCGATTTAAAAAAATTCTCCTCTCCACTGTTTAGGCAGCCAAGTTTTATTGAACGCCCATTTTGCAAGTGATGAAGTACAATACAATACAGTACAATTTTATTTGTAAAGCACATTTAAAACAACCGAGGTTTGCCAAAGTGCTGAACACTGACATAATTTCAGACAAAATTATAAACACATGACAAAAGCACAAGACAAAACAAAACAAAAAGCAAATTAACTCTCAGTCTGGTTTAAAAGCCAACGAATAAAAGTGAGTTTAAGCCGTGATTTAAAAGTCTAAGTACCCCTTTAAGTGTGTAATATGCAGATCTGGTCAGAGTCAGAATTGTTAGAATCTGCTTTTTGCTTGTGAAAAATTGAGAACATTTTTTGATAGATCTAATATTAAAGAGTGGTGAAAACATTTGCGTAATAATGCTCTTACATTCGTTTTAGCAACACATCAAATTTAACCAAAAGCTCTAAAAATCACATTTTTCCCCAAGAGATTGCACACATTAAATAAACATTGCGTCGTATGTGCATGCGCCGTTCTTCATGCATATTTTTTTACTTCTGTTTGCAGTTGCAGCTCAACTCCTATTATAATTCGACGGGTTTGTTATCTGAAAAGTGAGCGAGACACGGGTCAGTAAGCACCGCTTTAAATGAGTCAGCCTGTTTGAAACATTGATTTCTCTGGAATACCGCAGGAGGCCTTCCTCCAACACAGAGGATCTTGTCATTTTCTGCATGTGTTAATATTTGAATCGGTGGAATAAATACACACAGGTGTGTATGTATATGTGAACGTGTGCGTGTTCTCTGGCAGGGAGGAGCATTGCAGTTGGGGCTGTGCAGAGAATGAGTCATCGCAGCGTTCTATTTGAGGAGAAATAATCTGTATGCGTCCCCTGTGCTGTGTGTGTGTGTGTGTGTGAATCCTCACTTTGGGTGTAAGTGCATCAGTCTATGCCTTGATATGAGTCATCAAACGATGATTCTAAAAAAGGGTGTTTTTCTCGCTCTAAATGTATACGGGCTTCATATCAAGCTTTCATGAGCAGTTTATTGACATGTTTGACCACATTTGCTCTGAAGGATTTTTTGGCTTATGTGTGTGTGTGTGTGTGTGTGTGTGTGTGTGTGTGCATGTCCTTTCCCATTGCAGAGCAGAACTGAAAGCTAATTCTCTTTGCCTTTCCCTCACAGGAATGTCTGGCAATCGCTCAAACGAGGACATTTAAGAAACAGTTTTGCAAACTGAAGCTAATTTCTCATTCCTTCAAGGTGATTCCGTTTAATGTCTTGTATTGGGTTTGTTTTTGGACTTGACAGCACTTTCAAAACAGATCATGCACACCTGAAAGACAGGTAACAAATTGCTCATGGTTGGTGGTTGTTGTTCAGATGATATAAAAAGGCCATTGACTCTTCTGTACTGTGTTGGATTGACCTCTTCAGTGAAATGGATCACAGCACAAGCCGAGTTCTTTGAGCGACTGAGTTGTATTCAGGTGCAGCGACATGTTACTTTCCAAAAATAAAATGCACAGAAAAAAATGTTAGGGTGTTATGGGTTCTTGCTAAGGTGATCTGAGTGATGAGCATATAGCTATAGCCTATGCCATTGCTAGATGGTTGCTCGCAAAACCAAGTCTATATTATATTTTGGTCTCTACACCAGGGATGTGATTTTCGTCAGTATTAATACAGATCCATATTTTCCGACCTAAGAAGTGTGTGTCTCACGTGAATTGAAAAATGTGAATCCAAGGGGAAAAAATAGCTGCATTTTGTGACACATTTAAAATATTTTCATTTCATGCATGGAGACTGTAGCTTCTGATTCCACAGCACAAGCTAGCAGTGCCATCTAGTGACTGTGTGGGACTCCCTTAACATCTCAGCCAGGGTCCAAAATTAACACCCGCCAAGTGCCGTTTGTGAGTAGAAATCGATGTTGGCGAGTACACTGTACAAAAAATACTCGCCAGTTGGTTGATGCTGTGAGTTCGGGTCATGCATTTGAAAACGCAACATGTGCCAACCATCTTCCCAAATTTGGAATGAGAGTCATTTATAAATGTATCATCAGTAAGAGAAGCTTTAAAGGAGTAGTTCACTTTAAAAATATTTTTGCTGATAATTTACTCACCCCCATGTCATCCATGTCCACGTCTTTCTTTCTTCAGTCGAAAAGAAATTAAGGTTTTTGATGAGAACATTCCAGGATTTTCTCCATATAATGGACTTCTTGGAAACCAAACAGTTCAAGGTCAAAATGAGAGTTTCAGTGCAGCTTCAAAAGGCTTTAAAGCTATGGTATACGATGTTGAAAATCGGTCGAGAAAGCCTGAGACGGAAGGGAAGTTTTAAAAAACTCATCCCGCCCCTCCACACACACACCTCTGTGCTACCTGATCCCTGAGCTATGTCACGGATGAGTTCACGTCAGCAGCGCATATTGTTCAAATTCCGTTTGGCTCGAACAGAAACCCGCTAGGCATACTGAAATATATTCAAGCACTTTTAGAAATATAATTACTTTGACCCGTGATCGGCGATGCTAAACGGCTAATATTGCCAATGCCGACCGGCAGCATGAGCAAGTTGTCCAACTGATAAAAAGCTAAAAAGCTATGTAACACACGTCACAACATAAAAGTATATAAATAAATGTTTACCTGCTCAACAAAAAGTCAGCCGTGCCCGTGTCAGTCGGTTTTCAGTGCCAGATCTCCCTGAAGCTTCCTCCAACGGTCAATGTTGAACCCTATATTTATCCTACTTAGAGTCCGACTCCAGCGTCACATTTTGTTTTTTGTTTTTATCTCCGCTCTTTCCTCAAAGCTTTCGTTGGTCAACTTCTCTGCGGCTGTACAGCCAATAGACTGAATGGATTTTTTTCATTCTTTTTTCTATTCATATTGTTAGGATTGTACTATATAACCATAACCTGCATATAAACGAGGATATTAATAATGAACAATCTTTGAAATCGTATACCCTAGCTTTAAATGACACCAGATGATGAATAAGTGTCTTATATAGGACCCTTCAAATCATGACTCGAAAAAGATTTGTTAATTTTGATTAACAAGTTTGAACAGGAGAGTCACGAACGCTCACCACAGAACAGAGCAAGGCAAGCATTTGTGCTTATAAAACCTAAACTTTTTTTTTTTTTTTAAATGATCGATCGTTTCGCTTGATAAGATCCTTATTCATCGTCTGGAATCGTTTAAAGCCCTTTAAACAGTTTGCAGTTTGCACTGAAACTCTCTTTTGGACCTTGAACCGTTTTGTTCCCATTGAAGTCCATTATATGGAGAAAATCCTGGAACGTTTTCATCAAAAACCTTAATTTCGTTTCGACTGAAGAAAGAAAGACATGAACATCTTGGATGACAAGGGGTAAGTAAATTATCAGCAAAAGTTTTTTTTTTTTTTTAAGTGAACTACTCCTTTAAAAAGCTCATCAGTTTTTTGTCCAAAAAAAAAGGTTTAATAGTTTACATTTGAAAACAAACAAAATAAGATTAAAAAATGTAAGCATACTTAAAATACATTTCCCTAACATGGCAACAGTCACAGGAGAGTCCCCAGTAAGAGAGTTGGTTATCTGTGTAGAAACCGCTGTGTTTTTGTTGGCATTGTTTTAATTAATCCCATCCAAACCGAGACTATTTTTGTGGGCTCATAAGTGTGAGTTAATATAGTCCCATGTTATTTAGGGAGGGAGAGAGAGTTCACATGCTCCCGAAGCTTCAACGCATATTTAGCCCATCTGTCGGCAGCCACAGTGAGGAACGGCCACATTTATTTACCATTCTTCTCCAGCGTCCAAGATTCCTTCAGAACCCAGTGGCAAAAGGTTACAGCTCGCTTTAGGTTGGCCTTAATTGGGTCAGGTCTGGCTAAAGGCAAGAGACTAGCTGTCAAACAAAGTCTGCTGCCAAAGTCCTTGACATTACCAACATGAGTTCATCACTCATAAAAAAATGGGCTTAAAAACAAGTGGCGCGCTCCCCCACCTTCCCATGGCTAAATATAAGCCCAACTAACGTCAGTAAGCCTAAAAGGTACATCAACCTATAAATAACAGTGGGCGGCTGGAAACTAAAGCAAACAGACAAGACTGAAGTTAAAAGTAACGCGTAAAATCTTCAACGTGCCTGCAGCTGTGGGACAGATAGCAGTTTGGCATGCCTAAAGAGCAACAAGTGCAAAGTCTAAGCGATTTACAAGATGCAAGCATGCATTGCATACGTACACACACACTGTTCATGCTGCATGCTGTCGAAAACTTGCTTCTATTTACAGCCTCAGATCAAATTATGTGTTGGGCCTGCAATGGGTGCCAAAACATTGAAAGTTGACTGCTTTGATTTTGCCTGCGTAAACACACACACATGTGCGCAGCCTGTATTTGCCCTCTCAGATCCCGCCCTTATGGCCAGGCAATGATAGTCGATGCTGGGTACGTGCACTTCTGTTCTATGTTGTTTTTTTAACTTGTCCTTTTTTCAAACAAATGCTTGACAAAGCTTCTCTTAGATTGTTGCCTGCTCTTGAGCCAAATCCATTTTCACTAGTGGTCATGGTGACAGGCTTCTCTAAGAAAAGCACGTCAGAGGTCTAATTTAGGCGTTCTGGATAAATCTTACCCTTTAATATTGGTCTGCGACCAACTTTCCTTGCATGAAACAGATGTTTAGCTGTCATTGTAAGAAAACTGTGAAACAGTGTGGTCTTGGATTTGTTTTATCTTCCTTTTTTAGTTTTGACACATCTTTTCTGAAGCTTTGTGCTTGTGCAACAGGTCTTGTATAATAAATGCAATAAACGTTAGGCGGTGGGTCTCTAAATTGATGCAGAACGCAGATGCAGATAACCTTGTCATATATCATTCAGGAGGACATGAAATCAATGGCGCGTTTCACAATAGATGCATTTTGCTGTCCTCACGTCAAAAATATTTAGTATATTACTGATTTATATTCACCTCCAGACATCATTCTGCTGTCTTTAAATATTGTAATGCTCATGTAGGTCACCATTATCTATTGGAAAATGTGCATTTCAACTGCACAGGGGTCACATATTACAGCTTTTTTTACAACACAAATGTTTCTAATTATTCTTTTGTTTTAAAAAAACTTTTCCTGATAATTTACTCACCCCCATGTCATCCAAGATGTCCATGTCGTTCTTTCTTCAGTTGAAAAGAAATTAAGGTTTTTGATAAACAGTCCAGGATTTTCTCCATATAATGGACTTCAATGGGAGCCAAACGGTTCAAGGTCCAAAAGACAGTTTCAGTGCAAACTGCAAACTGTTCAAAGGGTTTTAAACGGTTTAGAGGACGATGAATAAGAGTCTTATCAGAGTGAAACGCTCGCTCATTTAAAACAAAATTAAGTTTTATAAGCTCAAATGTTCGCCTTGCTCTATTCTGTGATGCGCGTTCGCAACTCTCCTGTTCGAACTCGTTCATCAAAATGAACAAATCTTTTTACGTGTCATTTGGTTCATTCAACGAACGAAATGAACAAATTGACTCAGAAAAAGATTTGTTCATTTTGATGAACGAGATCGAACAGGAGAGTCACAAACATGCATCGCAGTAGACAGCAAGGCAAGCATTTGAGCTTGTAAAACTTAAACTTTTTCTTTTTTTATTTAAATGAGCAATAGTTTTGCTTTATAAGACCCTTATTCATCGTCTGGCATCATTTAAAGCCCTTTCAACAGTTTGCACTGAAACTGTCTTTTGGACCTTGAACCATTTGGTTGCCATTGAAGTCCATTACATGGAGAAAAATCCTGAAATGTTTTCATCAAAAACCTTAATTTCTTTTCGACTGAACAAAGAAGGACATGGACATCTTGGATGACATGGAGTGAGTAAATTCTAAGCAAAAGTTGTTTTTTTTAAAGTGACCTACTCCTTTAATAAATGGCTAATTTACCATATGTGTTCTTTTGTACGCTACTAAAGTTGATTTGATTGATAAATATAGTGGCCTCGACAGGTTTGGTAATGCTGCATTTGCCAGCCTAGTCTTTTGACCCACATGCGCTTGTGAAACGGTGACCCTTGTGTTCTCTGTGTCAATAGTGCTGACGCAAATTACTTGTGTAAACAGCAAGCAGTTCTCAGAACGAAAAGCTTAGATTTAAATGCTTGTGTTTCAAATGCCGTGAATTTGTTCCAATCATAATAGCGTTCATTGGCACAAATTTAGCAGCGTGCGTGTTGCTTTGTATCTTGTTTGCCCTTGTGCTGGCTTGTATTATCAAGTTAAACTCTATTTGGTCTCACTCCTCCAGTCCTGTCACGGTCTTGTGTCAGATTGGCTCCCTTTTTTGGCTCCTATTATTTTTTTGGCTCCTTTATTTACGTGATAAACAATCAACCATCCCCTCTCTTCCATCTTCCGTCTCTCTCTCTCTCTCGCCCCTCCTCTCCCTTTCTCCAAGCAAGCTCTCAGCTCCCGACTCTATTTATAGCACGGTCCCGCCCCTCCCCTGTCGCTCGGCAGCTATTTCCAGCAGCCTGAAGCAGCTCCAGTCTGTTTGTAAACTCCACGTCTCTACACCTCTGCTCTCCCGCTCGCCACGCACAGCGGGTGAAGCTGCAGAGATTCGGCTTGAAGCAAATCGGCTACATAAAAGCGACACAGTCACACTAAACAGAACGACGTTCGGACGGTCCACTTTAAGCCCATTCATCAGGAGAGCGAGTTGTATTGTGCCGTAGCGAGGCGAGGGGAAGGAACAGAGAGACTCTGTATTGTGATCATCTCTCCTGTTTCAGTCGCTTTCATCTCATCTTTCCAAGCGCCGTCGCGTTTCGTCATGGGGAAGTCTCTCTTTTGGAGTCTGCCGATACCACATGCTTAACTTCAGATGATTGCGGGATACAGGCACGCTCAGACAGGGGGGACTTGGATGCAAGCCACTCTCGGACTTGTCGGCGCGAATTAGCAGTTTGTTCCTGACATAGACAATTAGACGAGAAGGTGATGTGGTTTATGAATAGACTCGTTTGTGTGTCGTACAGCTGATGGTTCTGAGTGGACAATTAAAGGATTTGTCTACGGCATTTCCTTCCACGGAGACTGGTTTTGCTTGCATTTTTTATTTCAGTTATTTTTGATTAAACCATGGAGCTAAAGGGCAAAGCGATTGATGATTCTTTGCATGCATGCACATTTTGATAAAAAAGGACGCACTGCCTTTTTCCCTCTTCCTTCAAATGTGTTTGCATTTTCCACTTTTTTTTGATGGAGAGTGGGTTGCCATCTCCCCTTTCATGTTGATTTTGCTTTATTTTTGCATTTATTGTGTGGCGGTGTTTTGAGACTGGCATGCTTTTGAAGCCAACCGTACCGGGACTGTGCGCGATGTTGCAGACGATCTATGAGACCGAATCCTGCTTTTCTTCAGACAGCACGTCCAGCAGAGAGCGACCCGTGGAGCTGCTTCCTCAATCCAGAAGCGCCAGCATGCCTAGCACTGGTGAGTTAGAGAGAGAGATAACGGGCTAGAGAGATGCACAAATACAAGCATGCTTGAAGAGAAGTGTATCGGTTTCGGTTGGCAGGTAGAAATATGTTTGTTTTGCTCTCATTTGAAGATGCATTGAAGTCAAAGGTGTTGATGTTTCTTTGATAGCCGATAACAGTCGTGCTGTGGCTACACCTTGACTTTGTTTTGTCTGGGTCAAGCTATGTTTGGGTAAAATCATGAGGGTCATGGTGTAAACCTGAAACAAAGGTGGCTGCTTTTCCTTTGCACAGTGACCAATGTCACTCTTTTCTGTGCATTCTCTTCGGCTGGTTAATCTGTTGCGGATATTAGGTTAAGATAGTTAAGTTAATATGGTCAACATGTGCTTTCGAATGCCTCCTGAAAGTATTTAACCCGGTATTAGACGTAAATGTGTTGTGGCAGTTGCAAATGACCACTGTGACTGTGAACTTGAAGCAGTTTTTTTATTTAATTTATGTTGTCAGATTTTAAAATAATATAATTTTGCTTCCCAGAGTTTGAGAGGCTCTTTGCCTTATATTGGCAGAGCAAACTTGTCTCTCGTCCTTGTCAGAAGTGACGTCAACATTCCCGTCAGAGCTTTGCGAGGTTTGGCCATCTCTCACCTGTGCTTGAATCAACACAGAGGAATGACTATATAACAGTGTGTGGGTGTGCAGGCGCTTCTTTTGCCTCGCACTGGCCCTGTTTATCTGTCACCTGTTCAAATAGATAGATACGCCATTATTTTAGATCCAGTCACCTCTTTATTTGCAGAAGGGATCCCTTTGTATACGTTTAAATTTGTTATAATTTCTCTGTTGATTTGGGGCAACAGAAGTTTTTCCATTAAAATAACAATTTCACATTTTTCATTGTTGTACAGAGTTCAGGGAGTGGAGCCTTTATATTCATACGTTGTTTTATTTGAATTATGTTCCCTTTGTCTTCGTCATATATCTTGGCAACTTAAACAAATCGGTGACACTTTACAATGTCTTATTTGTTAACATTGACGTGAACTAACAATGAGAAATATGTATTTACATCATTTTCACTAACTTTGTTAATTAAAATGTTCATGTTAGTCTAAGTTCACAGATCATTAACAAATGTTAATATACAACTTTTGATTTTAATATTGTATTTGTAAATGTAGAAATTAACATTAACTGAGATAAATAAATGCTGTAGAAGTGTTTTTATTGTTAGTTCATGGTAACTAATGTAGTTAACTAATGTTATAGTGTATCATGTGATTTAAAGGGATAGTTCACCCAAAAATTTAAATTATGTCAGTATTTACTCACCCTCATGTTGTTCCAACCCCGTAAAATCTTCGTTCATCTTCGGAACACAAATAAAGATATTTAAGGTATTAAGATCGCTCCTGCATACTAGTCCACAGGCTTCTTGAGGGAATGACACTTGCTGGCATCGAAAAGTCATTAAAGACATCGTTAAAATAGTCCAAGTGACTACAGTGGCTCAATCTTAACTTTATCAAACTACGAGAATACTTTTTGTGCGCAAAAACAAACAAAAATAACGACTTTATTTCAACTATTCACTTGCTTCTCTATGGGCCTCTAGTCAGTTAACGTAGTGTGATAGCGTAGAGCTACGTCACACGTAGGCTCACTATTGGCCGACGCTGGTCATGTGTGTGATGCGTGTGACGTACAATAACAGAAACTTACGCTATTAAACTAGTAACCTGACTCGAGGCAGAGAGAGAAATAAACGAATAGTTGAAATAAAGTCGATTATTTTGTTGTTTTTGCGCACAAAAGTGTTCTGATCGTCATTTGATAAACTTAAGATTGAGCCACTGTAGTCACTTGGACTATTTTAACGATGTCTTTAATGACTTTTCAAGGCCAGCAATTGTCATTCCCTCAATGGACTAGTATGCAGGAGTGATCTTAATATCTTAAATATCTTAATTTGTGTTCCGAAGATGAACGAAGGTCTTACAGGGGTTGGAACAACATGAGAGATAAGTAAATACTGACAGAATTTTCATTTTTGGGTGAACTAACCCTTTAAGTATTAATTTCTTTTAAAAAATCTTACTGACCCTGAATATTTGATTGTTAGTGTACTAATGCATTTTAAACTTTTGAAGCTGTATAAATTCTGAAAATGATATTAGGAACAAACTTGAATTAACAAATAATTGATAAAAAAAACATAACAATAGTCATTCATAAATTAACATTAACCAAGATAAATAAATTCTGTAAAAATGTTGTCTGTTGTTAGTTGATGTAACATTAAAGCATTAACTAATATTAACCGACGTAGTGTTTTTAAAGTTACCATTATTATTTTCAAAAAATATTTTGTTTTGTGTTTTGTTGGAATCCTCAAAGAAAATTCCCAGGGTGCCTTTGTTCCAAAGTATGAGTAAAATACAATTCCTTTAGGAGCTTTCCACTAGGACTTGACAAAAAATGTCGAACCTTCTCCTTTAATAAAACATGCTAGGTGTTTTAGCATGTGTCATAATTGTTTACTCTTCAACGCTAGTGTAGAATAGAGTGCTGACATGTCTCATTTTCCTTAAGGGAACCTGACACTCATCCGCATATGCTGTAACGCATCATGTACAGATTATGTTCTGATTATGCAACAATAGCATCAGGGTTTGCACAATTATTGTACGGGTTTTTACATCTGTCTGTGCAATTGTGTGCATCCTCCACTGGTTACTTACCGGTAGTTTGTTTAAAAGTGGAATAGCTGCAAGACATTCTGTAAAATATTCAACCGGGAGGTGTCTGACATGTGTGGATGTGTTTTGTTTCAGCAGGCGCTTTCAAATTTGCAGACTCTACAAAGAAATGTTCTGACGTCGGTCAAAAAATAGTTGGTGCACCTTTAAGTACTTTTTGATTGAGGCCAAATGAGTTCCCTCACCAGTGTTGGAACATTTCTTTGCAGATTTTGCAAGCTATAACGAATTTACCGGATAAGCTGAGCTGATCTTCTAAACTTGCTGAACTGGGATCGAATCATTATAAGTCGATACTCCCTGAGGAGGTTTTTAATTAATTATACCTGTGTTATGTAATGGAAAAAGCCTTGCAACATCCTGCTGAATCATTATGGATTAGATGGATTGCAGATTTGATGACCGACTGGTAGCTGTCTGTCCGAGCTTTTATCTGACTGAAAACATGTGACCGTAAAACAGAGAGTAGAGAAAATCATTTAAATGCAACTTTAAACAGTTGACTTTGTGATAAAGAAAACCCCTGCTAAGATTAAACGGGTTTGATTGGAAAGAATTCAGACATTTGAAACCGCTTTGTTCTGGGGTCTGTTTAATCTGTGTTGCAGAAATGTAGACCATAATAGTAGTTAGTGTTGTGTCAATCACTTCAAACAAAGGCAAAGAACAGTATCTTTGAAATCAGAGACAGAAACTGTCAACACTGAAGCCGAAACATTACATAATGTATTGAATGGGGTGCTGATATAGAAATCAATGGCATGACTTTGACATGCCCCGTCCTCTCGGTTCACCACCTACACTCTTTATGTTTTAGATATTATATAATTAATTTTCATGGGATAACCCACATATAAAGATCTCTGGCAAACCTCCTAAATAACATAGAAGAAATATCAATGTTTTTTGTAAGTATTAGTAATGGGACATGCAAACAATGCTACACTAATGGTAGCAGTACAGTATATGGGAATACAAGTGGCATCTGAGTTATATGTGAGAAAGAGCTAATGGATTTAGCCAAACAGACTGGAATTGTCATGCAAGGCCATGCTGTCATTTGGCACCGGGAAATTTTGCCAATAAATGGTTATGCGAAAAAAGGCCCTGAGTGGTAGTCAATGTGAAACACAAAGTACAATGGGAGCAACCCGTAGGACTTTGGTAATCTATTATATTTCTTGGCTAGTAAGCATTTATTTGTATCCATAGATTGTAGTTTTCTGGTGGCTTATCATTTGGACCAGTTAAACAGATTTTTACTTTTTTACTATAACTATTAACATTTTTCACTGCCTACACCATAAAAGAATGATCTGTATTGTATTTGTATATCTGTATATCGAGGGCTTGGAGCCAGAGGGGCGTAAGTGGCTTTTAACAAACTTTACAGGAGAGACAAAACAAAATTTTGACCACATTTCAATCACCTGTATTAATAACCTTAAACCACAAACATTTCAACCACAGGCATACCTACATGAATGAGTATTTAGGTAAAAAATGTATATGGCATATATTAACACAATGACAATGTTCTAAAAAATAAAATAAAAAGTAAAATATGTCAGATGCGCCTTTTTGTTGCTTTATTCAATACAGTTTATCTCAGATAGGTATTTTTGACACCATTGGATAGAGCTCACCAAGACCTTTATTTTGATATAAAGAACTCATATTCGCCCAAAATGCCACTTACGCCCCTCTGGCTCCAAGCCCTCGATATGATCTGGATTTATATTTTTGGTAATGTTTTTAATGTCTTTTTGCAACAAGCTGGGAATTATACAGTTACAATGTACACTATAAAAAGATTACTGTGAAATTTACAGTAACCTGCTGGCAGCAATTAGCTAGTAGTTTCTGTTGTTCATTTTACTGGATGCTTACTGTAAATTTAATCACATTAACTTTAAAAACTACTGTAAACGTTTTTTACAGTATTAATCAAAGCACTGTGTTTACCACCACAAATCTTTTAGTACTGTAATAGGGATTATTGTATATATTTTGTGTACTGAAAAATGAAGACACTTTTTTTTGCTGGAAAACTCATTTTATATTATGTATGTACTACTATGTAGTTTATTAACACATTCTTACTGATTCTTTCATTAATGCAAAATAATGTAACTGTGGTTTGAGGGAGTAGCTTAAAAGTGAAGGCGGGCATACAGTGTGCGATTTTCGTCCGATTTATAGCCGAATTCTGACTCTTTTCGTGTCTGGACCGATTTTCAGCTGTGTCGTGCGTCGTTTGTCGTGCAGTGTTAGAGAGGTGATTAACCTCTCACGATTGACAATCGGATGTCAGAAATTTTTATCTTTCCTCGTGACTATATCGCACAGTTGAAGCAAAGCTAAGAACCGATTGCCCTAAACTCAGTGTTTTTTCCCTCACTGCGCCTGCGCGAAAACAGAAGTTTAACCATTTCATCTGCAGAAAAAATAAAATTAAAATAAAAACGAAAATTTCTGTAGTTCAAAGCTACAAATTACTGTTGCTTACCTCCAGTTCGTGTTGCAAAATGGATAATATTACCCACGTCTTCCAAGCCACCTGCGCCGTAAGACCTCTTTTATTAATTTGTTAAACAATGTTTTTGAAATAAACCTGAAATTTCATTGATGATTAATTATGGCAATGTTCGGACATATTATAGACTGTTAATAGCTATTTTATATGCCTATAATTCATTGTAATTGACCTAAATATTTTAGACAATTTTTAATGACGAGTAAGATTATGTAATATTTTATTATCCTTACAGCACGTTGGTTGTGCTGTGAAAATATTGCGTGACAAATTAATTACAATAGCTGATCAATTTAATAATAAAATTAGCCTATAGGCCTCCCCTAATAAGTATAATACAATAATAGGCTACTAATATAATTAAATGCATAAATTGAAAATGCTAAATCATCTTGATATGATAGCAGATGCTTGTTTTGACCATATCTGGATACATACACGTATAGGCGCAATCCAGGGGGTTATCGCAGATATTACACGTATAGACCATTTCACAAGATGTAAACAACACTGGTCCAGAAGCACTTCCTGTTTCAGTTTTTTAACACTACATAAAAGCTGGGATAAAATACAACCAACAGAACATATAAAACTGAATTAAAAAGTTAAACAAACATCTTTAAGATGTTTTCTTTACATGTGAAATAAAGAAAACAGTTACAAACTGAAACAGGAAGTGTTTCTGGACCAGTGTTGTTTACATCTTGCAAAATGGTCTATAGTGTGAGCAGTGAAGTCGCAGCTAGACGATCGGACCGTACAGTGTGAGCACATAAATCCTGAACTTTGGCTTTGCATTGCATGAGATTTACTCGTTGAGTGTGAGTAGGTACCTTGCTGAAATCGACACAGACATCGCACCGTGTATGCCCGCCTTAAGAGAGACTGGTGATGTCAGAAACAACAAGAATCATTTCAGAAAAAGTTTTTGTTATTTGGGATGAATAATGCTCAAGTAAGTCAAGCAATTTGCATTAAAATAAATAGGGAAAATTTTGATTTTGTAAGCCCAGGAGAAAGGTGAACTTCAGAGTTTCTTTGTCCTAAACTTTCATTTGCATTGCAAGTGTGCTTTTTTATAGTCGGCAAAATTAAGAGCTCCTCTAAATTTAGTTGTATCGTTTTCAACGATGGCCAGTCAACTGTCTTCCTAGTGATGCCCTGTGCTATAATAAGCAGCACGCCTGTTTACAGCCCTATGGTCTCACTCTCACCCCCATGTTTTGAATGACAACTGGAGCTTTGGGAATGCATTAGCTCCACCCTCTATAACCTTTCAACACCTACTTTGAGGTCTATTCTCAAACTGCTGTGCACTTGGTGTCATGGTTGACAGACGATCTAAAGGAAACAAACATTAGTCAGTCAATCGGTGATTCAGATGCTGATTCTGTGGATGATTCAAATGATCAGTTGTTTATCTGTTGCTCTTTCTTTGTGCTGTTGTTTCCGTGTAGGTGTTCTTTTCACGGGTTACAAAAGTACCCCTGTCTACAACATTGGGAGGATGATGCAAAAAATTACAATCTGTGGTGGACTACAAAATGCATCACATAATCAAGGGAAAGTTGGATGCTTTTTACATGGTGTTGATGGGTGAAGCTTATTTTAGGTTTCACAAAAAGATACTACACATGGAAAATAATGAATGCTAAAATGTTCTTCACTAGTAGTTCAGTATCAAGAGAAAATAGCGGACTGTTCAGTTCAGATTGAGGACATTGTGCAGCAGAGTGGACATAGTATACATTATATACTCAAAGATGTTCTGTTTGTATCCTACACATGATGAGCTAATAATATCTCACTGGTCTCATTTTATTATCTACTATTATTGGGTTTTAGAATAGTATAGTCTTATTATGGCACTCAGGGATTTTTCTGGATGCAAGATAGTATTGCAGACAACGATATGCATAAGTTGGTGAGGGGTGAGGCCTTTTCTTTGAGGTTGTGTCCTGGTTGTTGTGTCAGATTTTTACAATAAGGCTGAATCCCAATTCACCCCTTGGCCCTACCCCTTGTTTTCGAGTGTACCCCTTGGCCCTTAAAACGGAGTTATAAGGGCCAAGGGTTGAAATATACCCTACGAAATGGAACAACCCTTCATGAACCCGATACGTCATCAGTCGTCGCGATAGCTCCGCCGTTACAGAGTTTTTACAGGATTTCTCCATGACAATGACTGACAATGACAATGACTTTGAATAAACATGATGATTATAACATCCCTTCCTCGAAATGTATGTCTTTTCTGATCAGAAAGGTAATTTATTATACCGTTTCTTAATTTAAACGGCTATAGTGTTATTATAAGACTAAATAAAGTGCGTGGTGGAATCATCTGGCGCTAAATTTAAATGTTTAACCGTTTGCGATCCATCTCGCCGGTGATTTCCGATGTATTCCGTGAACTTTCTCGTAGCCCTCCGTTTGGAGTGTGCCTCTGAAAAATCTCAGTTTCGAGGGCTATGTAGCCCTACCCTTCGCCCTACCCCTCGATCTCAACAAGAATCGGGACACCCTACCCCTAGACGTAGACGCGCAAAACGGAGGGGTAGGGCTAAGGGGTAGGGCCAAGGGTGATTTGGGATTGAGCCTTAGTCTACACTTAATTTCTTGTTGTTGTTTGGGTTTTCTGGGTGATTGCATTTACTATAAATCAAAAGAGCCACATCGGTTTACATCCAATATATATTTGATTCAGCCTTTTTGTCATCATTTTATAATTTGCACATAATCCTATGACCAGTTGGGGAGAGTAAATGAAGACAGAATTTTATTTTTTGGGTGAATAGTCCCTTTAAGGGGGTGCACATTAAACAAGAATAAAAGTCAACAGATGGAAAAAATAAGATGTTTTTATGTATCCTAGGCATTATTTAAGCTGTCAAACCACTAAAAGGCACATTTGTAATGAAAAAATTATGATGAATGTTCCTTTTGGTTTTTTTAAGGTTTTGTTTGTGTGATGGTTTGGTGTAGTCAGGAACAGGCTGAAGACTCAGAAGAAAAATATATATATTTTTTTTTTTTATCCAAACACTTTAATAGCAACTCTCAAGAATCAGGTAACAGACAGGGAAACTCACATTAACACAATAGGGATTACTGTGACCGGACAAGGAGTGAAGGAGAAGGAACAACTTGAGTAGGATAATTGGTAAACACAGCTGACGCACATGAACTAATAATGATGGTAAGGAGGCTAATGAGTGGCGGGAAACTGAACAAAGAAACATGACGGATGAAAACACACTGAAAGACCATGAACTAAACTGAATGTGACAGTTTGAATTTATTGGGAAATGATATGAGTGGCTTGTAAGATATGTTTTCAACCTCTGAAGCTCTACCAGGGCACGGACGATAGATGCTTAATAGTGGTGGTGGTGATGTGTGTACATTCATAGAAAGCAATGGTTTAGAAATTGTAGCTGCTGTATGTTCTGCTCATCTTCATTTCCCTTCTGGTCTTAATAAAGCATGGTTGCTTAAACATGGATACTAGGAGATAAAAAAAATGCTCAAACATAGATACAGATCCATTTTGTTTCTCTTGCCAAATGACCCATGACTCTAAATTCCTGATATCTTTTAATATCCTTTACTGGAAATGGTTTCATAAGAAAAAGAATAACCTTTCTTCGACACATGCCATCCAAATCCCTCAGGAGATCTGTACAGTAGAGGCTGATATTCAAAGCAAAGATCTAGTTCTCTCTCTGACTTTCCCAATTGCCGGTTAACCAAATGAAATTCGTTTGTAAGGAGAATCAAGTGTTTTGGGTATTTGGGATGTTGGGAGTGCATTTTTGTACCCAACAGAGGCAGTTCAGGCCAGAGAAAGAAACCACTGTTGGTGGCATTTTGTCCCTTTTGTGGGCCACCCACCTGTTTCTCTGTTTAGTCTGAATATGAATAATGTTAATAATTAATAATCATGGTCATAATTAAATTATCATTTCTAAAGTTTTATAGTTCTGGAGAGCTTTTCCCCATCACACGGAATGCTTTGCAGAATAGTAATGGTGCAGTGAAAGTACTGCTATTAGTATTTAAAAATGAATCAAAACTAACTTGAAAAACCATAACACCACTATGATATATATATTCCATGTCTTTTTTGAGGGGAATCTTTTTCTTCTTCTGCTGGAATACACCCTGCGACCCCCTCTCTGCTTCTTTCTAAAACGTGGTGTGAGATGAATTCCGCACCACACATTGAAGTTTACCCAGAAAACAACATTCCTCTCATGCAAGCGTTTGACGTCAATGCTGGTGCATTTATAGAACCTGTAAACAGTGGCCGGCACTCAGCCTGCTACTTAGCGATGACATTTCATCGTCTGAATGTTTATGCTTTGCATGTGGCTTCATCTTCTTCTCGGCTTTTTTTCCTGCTCATGAAAGGTTGTACCATTTGAACCAGAGCCCTAAGGAATGGTGGTTGGGCATACGCAGCTCACGCTATGATTGGTAGAGGTTTTGCTGTTGAATGGGACACTGTTTTGGGGCTGATGGGGAAGGTGATGGGAAATGGAGTTGGTGGCTCAAGTTTAGTGCCATTTGATGCCTACAAATGGCAATGGATTCAGCTGTTATCGGTACTGGTTCTGCCACTACCGATTACCAATGCATATACAAGGCAGATATTAAAATTCAATATTTTGTCAAAAAATAAATAGAAAATGGAAGACTATAGGCTAAAATCAATCATTATAGATGCTAAAAGTAAACTTAATGCATCACAACATTATAATGTGCTGTATACCAAATTGATATTAGTTTAGAGATTTGCTAAAGTTTAAATATTATACTTTTTAAGTATCAACTTTAAGTGTTAGATGACAAAGGTTATCTAATTGTTGAAAAATGAGCATGCACAATTAAATATTGAATACTGACTGACCTGTATCTAGCCTTCTATATTTCATTGTGCATGCTCGTTTACTGCATATATTTTTACATTTTCATTTGCGTTCAATTTTTATAACAATATTATTTTAACTATTTAATAACAATGTTACATGTAATCTTTAGCAAGTCTCAAAATATCCATTTTCATACTGTACAATGCTGCTACATGTACAGTATGAAAGTGTATTTCAAAAGTTTCACAATCCACACTGAAACGTACGGAAAATGCCAAATTATTAACGGATAAATATAGGTTAAAGTCGGATGATGATATATCAGTGTTATATTTGCTTAACGTCATATCGTCAGTAAATTTTTCTCTTGTTTCAGTGAAAAACATATATGCAAGCTGAATATCATCCTAATCAATGATTGTTAATATATATAACAATACAAAATGTATGGGCATGGACTTTTACAGCCAATTCAGCATAATTTATTGTGAATTTCTGTGAATTGCAGCGTCCATTTGCTGCTTGCTACACAATCTGAAAATATAATTCAGATTCTTTGTCAAATCTAGTTGCAGTCAATCGCATAGCTCTTTGCCATTTTATATGTGTTGTGCACTCTTTTGCGGCATTCCACGCTGACCAAAAGAGCAGAGGTCAATTTTGATAACGAGAGGAAGGGTAACGTATTTGATAACAATTTGACTCTTGTTACTACAAGGTACAGTATGAAATGATATTAGGTCTAAAATATCCATTTGCATACTGTGCATTGCTGCTACTGTACATCTACATTCATCCACATTTTCAGGTGCTTTACAAGTATTCACATCCATACTAAACGTCAGAAGATTTGTCAACTTAATCTTATTGCGCATGTGAAGCATTATAAACACTCACTGAGATGATACAGATGGAACTGACATAATGAAGATATCATGCTATTCTTCTAGCAGGATCATTTGTTTACCGAAATACTGTATCTCACCATTAACCATTGCACTCACTCACCATTGTATGTTTGGTCTAAAACGCAACTGCCCTCATGTTTTGCCACTAGACTGCAAATGATAGTACATTTCCTGTCATCTTTGCAGGACTGTGATCTGAAGAGTGTACAAAGAAACATATCTTTAGCAACAGTGTGAAAGTGAAGAGAATATACAGTTTTCGAATACATCCAAATGGGAGTGCGTTTTCAAAACGCTCCATCTTTGTTGATAAAAACCAGTGTGGACTGAAGGCCAAAACAGAGAGAAAAAGATGAGTTTCCGAAACGAAAACCTATTAGTGTAGACAAGGCCTGCGATATTGTAAGCATAAAATCATGCTTAGGATTTAAAACATTTGGTTTTATTTTTGTTATTACTCTTTTTTTAATGTTTTTAGTATAGAATTTTAATGATCATCATGCAACTAGTTGTGAAAACCTTATACGTAATCTACAAAGCAACAGGAATGCAAATTGCGGTTGGTGCATGTGCTCAAACTGGCAACATATCCCAATAACATTAGCCCCACTATTCCCATAATATGCCGTCTTCTCTCAGCTCAGCTGTCCTATAAATAATTAAAAGGCCAACAATAAAAATAAAAAGCCCTGTTCTCGCTAAAATCAAAAATGGCTCTGTTCAGCAAGCGTGACGTGAACAAATCGACATGCATTAGCCGATAAATGCTGTTGACTTCCAGCAGTGTCATTACCCACTTAAATTGACGTCATCGTCCGCATGTCATATGGATCAAGAGTCATTATGAACTAACATCATGTGGTGCACAAGCCCTCTCTTTCCCTTTTTTTACAGCGGTCTTTTTTGGGCTTCCACCAAGGAACTGCTGGTTTCTTGTTTTCCCAGGGCGAGGGGAGCCTACCCCTCCTTTAGGCCTGCCAAGGCATCGGAGGTTCCTGGGGCCCATAAATCACACTGGCTATTTGTATCTCTCCCTTACCAGCTTCAAACCCTAAGTTTAAGCTGCCAAGAAACCCTTCCAAAGGATGCAAATATCACCCAGCTTTCCTGCACCTATTCTTTTCCTCCTGTTCTGGTCTCAGTGTCGCAAACCATTGGCTTGACCGAGTCCATTTGATTCTCTCTCTCCCCTAGTTCTCTTGCGCTCGTTCATCTATGTGCCGTTAACAAGGAGAGGATGCAGAACCGATTTGACAGGGCAGCCTACCGCACGTCGCTGTGTGTGCTATTTCTGGAAAGCAATATTCATGCTTTTTTCTCTCTCTCTCTGCCTTTCCATCTCTCCCGCTCGTTTCTCTGAAGCGTAGCTGGTGTACCGTTGCTAAAGAAAATAACCATGACGTAAACCGGGCTCTCTGCAAAATAGACTTTAAAACAGGGGGATGGTAGAACGCGCCCAAAGAACTCAAATAATAAATGGTTCCTCCAGGGAGGCAAGAACTCGTTTCAGTCAAAAAAGCAGTAAAATCAATATGAAACCACAAACTATTTATAAAAATGGAGTACATTTAAGGGAAAAGTACGTAATCAGCCCTGTTGGTTCTGAAAACGTCACCCCTTGCACTAAAGTCCTAATTGATTGATTGCAACTTTTTCTTACAGCGATTATTTGCTCATTGCCATGTGGTTTCCACTGACGGCTTTTATTTGAAGGCAAACCACCATGGGCTCCTGAAAAAATGTCTTTCTTTCATTTTTTTTCCTCCCTCATTCTGTCCAGGGGCCAGATTCACGAAAAGCTTCTTAAGAGAAATTTATTGAGATAAATTCTAAGAAGTTTGTAAGAATGTTTTTAAGTGCAAATCTTAAACAATTCTTAAGAAGTTCTTTTATTTTCTTAAGTAGAAAATGATAGGCTTTGGTGTTATTTGATTCAAAGGCAGGTGTTCCTGAAAACTCCTCAAAGGCCGTCTTTTTGCACTGCCTGCAGAATACCATAGTTATCAAAAGCGCTTGGCTTGACAGGAATTTATCACTCTGCGCTGTGATTTTAATGCACGTTGTCAGGTTAAAATAGCAGCGGTGTTTCCCAATCATTTGCACTCCATCTTTCTTGCACTCTTTCAAGTGTGAATGTATCTTGTAGCCTGCACATCCACTCTAGTGCACTATTAATGACTACTAGTACTAGTGATATGCTCAAGTCAATTCATTAAACACTTTACCTTTGGTGATTTAAGACAGGTTTTGAGTTATCCTAACTTTAAGAAGTTATATATGATAATGTTTTTAAGAACATTCTTTTCAGGAATATGAATACTTAAATGTTTTAAGAAAAATCTTAAGAAAGAAAAAGAGAACAACATTTGGTCACAATTGACCGAATTGAATTTCGTCCAATTCTTTCTAACTAACTATTAACTACAACTTTTGCCTTAATAAACTTCTAATTACTGCTTATTAAAGGTAAAATATAATATTTTTGTATTAAAATATCCGTTCAATTGTGTACTTACATTATCCTAACCTGACTCCGCCAGATGGATTTGCTCCGCATATCCATCTGGAAACCTTCCGTTTAAGTAGTTTTGGAAAGGGCGAAAATACTGGTTAGCTGATTGACCTATGTTGGTGATAGACGGGCCAAATCAACCAATCAGAGCAACTCTTGCCGAAACCAGTCGGGAGAAGAGCAAAAACATATTTTCCTCTGAGAAAAGCCTCCAGAGCAGTGTTTTGCTCTTCTTTCAGTGAGGAAATACTCTGTAATCCCGATAAAACTTGCTCGATAGCCACGCTGATGCTAGTTTCATCCGCTGAAGCCGCCATGTGACTCTGGACTGAAGTGTCGCGCTTCTCGTTGCGTCACACCTCAACCCTCCTCAAAGCCAACGCTGATTGGACGTTCGTTTGGTGAACTGCTCCCAAATTTTCTTTAACGGAAAGTATCCAGACTGATCTGCGAGTGAAACCTTGAAAGCTCGCGAGATCAGGATGGTCTCATCGAGGCTAACATTATCCTAAATGTTTCCAAGAATATGTAAATACATATAAATTCACAATTTTAAATAGTGCCCGCCACTTGTCGCCTGTCAATGACGCAATTTCTGCATTATTTCTGTTTTCCGCTGTACTGCCAAGGGTAACCATGGCAACAGACGTGGACAACTATGTAGTGTCTATAGTGGCACCCTGTTGGTTCGTTCAAACATTATGGACCTTAGCAAGCAGACTTTGGGATGAAAGGAAAGGAGAAATAGGAGAAATGGCGTTTTCTAGATGCCAAGAGCTTCTCGACAAACTTCGATTTTACAGAGATGCCGTTCTTGCATGTGCTTTATTAGAGAGGTGAGCAAATGTTAATGTTAGAGTCAATGTACAGCCAATATCCTAGTAATATGCATGCTAATAAGCAACTAGTTAATAGTGAGATTTGGACCCTAAACTAAAGAAGTTACCAAACATTCAGAAGAAAAGCTTTTGCGAATACAAAATGGTCTTATATTGTTTTTCTTAAGTTAGAAAATAAGATGACAAATAGCAGTTAAGAAGAATTTTATTCTTAATGTTTTGTGAATCTGGCTCCTTAATATTTATAGTACAAATTTATCTTGTTCTTGCTGTGGGTGTGTGTATGGAATCTTTTTTAATATATCACAGACCTGCACCTTATAAGCCCCTAGTTTGTTTCTGTGCTGGGGAAACACATCTCATGATTCACTGCTGTGTCCCAAAGCTTACCAACAGAGATGCTTCTGCAGAACAGAGGGAAGTGCAGGCACATTTATTAATGACTGTCCTTGAGGTCCTACCTCAGCGTCCTTAGCTTCTCTTGCTCACTTAGTTTCCTTTTTATAGCTCTCTTGTGCCTGTGTGTGTGCGCGTGTGTGTGTGTGTGTGTGTATATATTATATTATATGTGTGTGTATGTTTGAATGTATATAAACAAAAAAAATATATATTATTATTAAAAAAAAACATAGTATATTATAGTATAAATTTTTGTTGGGTAATGATTATGTATTATTTGTATAAAAAAGTTTAGTAAGTACTTTTAGGATTCTTTGTAACATTCTTACTGAACATCTTAGAATTTATCTTAATTCTAAGATGTTAGTAAGAATTTTCTTAACTTAGATTTTTGTGAATCCGGCCCCTGAATCCTAAATAAAATGTTTAGCAGTTTCCACATAAATATTAAGAAACACAATTGTTTTCAACAAAAATGATATTTAACCCATGCATTACTCACCCTCAAGCTGTTCGAGATGCATATGTCAATCTTGTTTCAGACGAACACATTTTCAGTTATTTTAGAAAATGTCTTAGACCCTTCAGTGGATATAATGTGAGGAAATGGGGTCCAGCTCCTTCAAGTCCCAAAAATTTGCATAAATCCTTCACAAAAGTAATCCATCCGGCTCCAGGGTGATAAACGAAGGCCTTCTGAGGGTAATCCATGCGGTATTGTCGTAAAAATATACGTATTTAAAACTTTATAAATGAAAATATCTAACTTCCGGCAACGAGTCGCCATACGTTCACGGGTGATGGAAGTCGGCGTACGTAGCGTAGGAACCGTTGTGACGTCGCGACATTTCCTTACGCTACGTCCTACCTCGTACGCCGACTTCCATCCCCCGTGAACGTACGTAGCGTCAGGAACCGTCGCGACGATCGTTGCCGGAAGTCAGATATTTTCATTTATAAAGTTGTAAATATGTATATTTTTACGACAATACTGCACGGATTACCCTCAGAAGGCCTTCGTTTATCACCCTGGAGCCGAATGGATTACTTTTGTGAAGGATTTATGCACATTTTGGGACTTGAAGGAGCTGGACCCCATTTCTTCACATTATATCCACTGAAGGGTCTAAGCATTTTGACACATGCACAGATTGACATATGCATCTCAAACGGCTTGAGGGTGAGTAATGCATGGTTTAAATATCATTTTTGGCTGAACTATCCCTTTAAGAAATGTTTCTTGAGCAGCAGTTAGATCTCTAAAGGATCATGTGACATTGAAGAACAAGTCTTTACTATTAAAATAACTATGGTATGGGCCGGGGCTGTTTTCGAACTTGGCCTCTTACGTCCATTCAAGACAAATCTTAGCATACAAAAGCATTTTGAACAAAGCTATGCTTCCAACTTAGGCCCCTTTCTATTCCAGCATGCAGTGCAAAGCAAGGTCCATGGTTGGATGAGTTTGGTGTGTGAGAACTTGACTAGCCCACAAAGAGCCCCCATCAAACACCTTTACGATAGAAGCTAGATTGCGAGCCAGGCCTTCTAGTCCAACATTAGTGCTTGACTTCACAAATGCTCTACTGGTTGAATGGGCAAAAGTTCCCACAAGAAACACTGCAAAATCTTGTGGAAAGCCTTTACAGAGGAGTGGAAGGTGTTATAGTGGCAAAGCGAGGACCAACTCCATATTAATGTCTGTATTTAGAATGCAAAGTCCCTGGTTTAATGGTCAGGTGTCCCAATACACAGACAAAGACACAAACACACACGTTATTTATATATATTTATATATATATATATATATATATATATATATATAAATATATATATATATATATATATATATATATATAAAATACTTTTTTGTTTTACATTTCTGAGGTTTTTTTTTCTTGTCACACCTACCCTTTATGTCTATTCCTCTTTGTCAACGTCTCTCTTTGTCTCTGCACAACAGGGCTTTGGACTAACTGCTAAAATAAAGCTCCCCTGGCTGCAATGAAAGCAGGAAATGGTGTCAGCAAATTGTGTCAGCTGTAAGTTTCTCTTTCAACTGAGCTCTGAAAACAAAAGGAAAGCCCTTCGGGAGAGAGGAGAGGAGAGCGTTAGGTTGTTGCTGCCATGAGGGATATTGTCCCTGAGGATATAGCGGTTAGATGTCAACTTAAACACTGTTTTTCGATGGAAAGTTATCCTTAAAAATGTTTCAGTGCTTCAGCTAGATTGTGTAACTCATTGTCAGATTTTTTTCTGGTTAAGTGCTGGTTTAGATCACAGCACATCGGCTCACATCTATGGATTGGAGTCCTTGGGCAGAGCTTTTATGACATTATTGAGAGGCTAACAACATGCTTTTCATGAGGGTCCTCAGGTTTCTGCAAAAGAAACTACATGCTGCATTCATCTCAGACGTCTGTAATGCCGATTCGAGATGGGAGGGAGGGAACAACAGCGAGAGAGAGAAGGAGAGAAGCACAGCCGCCTGGCAATGTTGTGTCCTAAAATAGATTTGCGCACTTTTAAAAGCGCAGAGTGCACCCCATCCCCCTCGCTCCCCTCCACTCCCCCCAGAGCATTATTAATCCAGGGCTATTTATAACTGCGCTTTTCGCAGGCAGACTGTGTTCTGTCGCTGCTTGTGTTTAATCTCTTCTGGGAGTGAAGGGGAGAATGGGGGCCGGGGAGGATGAGGAGGAGGCAAAGGTGTAGAGGAAAGCGGGAAAGACAAAGGGGAAGGAGTTTGAAGCCAGGAAAGACCCCCTGCTATGGTGGAAATGGGGTCATTTTTTTCAATACTTACAGTAGACGAGGGGAAAAAGCAGCATGGCTTCTTTTTCATTTTTCTTATTTTTTTTGGACCAAAGAGAATTCCATATTGTGACAAACATCTTCCCATGGGCCAACTATTGCAAGATTGGGTCTCTCTAGATGATTGTTGTCTGTTGTTGTGGAAGTACAGAGCTGTGTATGAAGGTGCAGGAAAGTGATTAGAGGAAATAGGCAATTAAAGCTTTTGTCTGCAGAACTTTTCACCTGTACAGATCCTTCATTACATAAGAAATAGCCAACAATTAAAGAAGCATTTAAAGAAAATTATACACACACATATATATATATATATATATATATATATATATATATATTTATTTATTTATTTATTTCTACACTCACCTAAAGGATTATTAGCAACACCATACTAATACTGTGTTTGATCTCCATTTCGCCTTCAAAATTGCCTTAATTCTACGTGGCATTGATTCAACAAGGACATAGAAATGTTGGCCCATATTGATAGGACAGAATCTTGCAGTTGATGGAGATTTGTGGGATGCACATCCAGGGCACGAAACCTAGATCCACCAGGTTTCGTTCCACCACATTCCAAAGATGCTCCATTGGGTTGAGATCTGATGACAATGGGGGCCATTTTAATACAGTGAACTCATTGTCATGTTCAAGAAACCAATTTGAAATGATTCAAGCTTTGTGAAATGGTGCATTATCCTGCTGGAAGTAGCCATCAGAGGATGGGTACATGGTGGCCATAAAGGAATGGACATGGTCAGAAACAATGCTCAGGTAGGCCGTTGCATTTAAACAATGCCCATTTGGCACTAAGGGGCCTAAAGTGTGCCAAGAAAACATCTCCCACACCATTACACCACCACCACCAGCCTGCACAGTGGTAACATGGCATGATGGATTCATGTTCTCATTCTGTTTACACCAAATTTTGACTCTACCATCTGAATGTCTCAACAGATATCGTGGCTCATCAGAACAGGCAACATTTTTCCAGTCTTCAACTGTCCAATTTTGGTGAGCTCTTGCAAATTGTAGCCTCTTTTTCCTATTTGTAGTGTAGATGAGTGGTACCCGTTGGGGCCTTCTGGTGGTAGCCCATCCGCCTCAAGGTTGTTGTGCTTGTGGCTTCACAAATGCTTTGCTGCATATCTCGGTTGTAACAAGTGGTTATTTCAGTCAAAATTGCTCTTCTATCAGCTTGAATCAGTCGGCCCATTCTCCTCTGACCTCTAGCATCAACAAGGCATTTTCGCCCACAGGACTGCCACATACCATTCTTGGTAAACCCTAGAAATGGTTGTGCGTGAAAATCCCAGTAACTGAGCAGAATATGAAATACTCAGGGCCTGTTTACATGAGAACACTCACGGGTGAAAACGTAAAAATATTTTATCGGATGTACCTTTTGTTTACACTGCGACAGAGTTTTTGGGGCTTAAAAACTACCCTCCAGAGTGGAAATCTTAAAAACGCTCCACCACCGCGTTCCCATGTAAAGGGTAAAAACGCAAAAGTCTCCTAGACAGTGAAGGTTGCACACATGCGCGCAGACTTGGTGTTGTTGTGTGGCAATGCTTCACATTGCCACCTAGCCACCTGGAGTGCTTACTACATCAAATTTCACACACTTTTGCACGCGGATTTCCCACCCATAACGCTCGTCTTAACGCAAAATAAAAAGTGATGATGCAACGCCACTTTTGCGTTTCCTCTGCTGATTGTTTCCGTGTAAGCACAGCCTCAGACCGGCACGTCTGGCAAAAACAACCTTGCCACACTCAAAAGTTTCTTAAATCACCTTCTTTCCCATTCTGACATTCAGTTTGGAGTTTAGGAGATTGTCTTGACCACGATCAAACCCTTAAATGCATTGAAGCAACTGCCATGTGATTGGTTGATTAAATAATTGGATTAATGAGAAATTAAACAGGTGTTCCTAATAATTCTTTTGGTGAGTGTATATATCCTCCTCATCCTCCCTGTCCTCCCCTTCACTTCCAGAAGAGACTAAACACATGTATTTATTTATTTATTGTGACTAAAATAGGTCTTTCGTTCATTAAAGAAAAAAAAATATTATTATTAAATATAATTGTACTGAAAGAAAATATAGAGATTGGACCTCTTGGAACTTATCTATACAATTAAAAAACAATCCTGTATGCTCTAGTCTTTGTCAAATTCAAACCTGACTGTGCTGGGAATTGTGATTTAGCTGCTTTTAAACAAACTAAGCTAACTGCCTCATAAGGGGATCAAGTGTAAATGAACACACACATATACAAACACACACTCTGGCACCATGCTTTAACGCCATTGACACGGAGTGAGAGGAAACTATTTCTAGTCCTTTCACCAGGCGATTAGCATAATCCATGGAGTACAATTTAATCTGATGAAAGGTAAATCTGGCTACTCAAGCATTCTCTGGCCCTCTTCCAGACACTCCATTGATTAGTCCTCCCTTGGCTTTTTATCCAAATAACATCACCCAGTTTTACTCTCGTAGTCTGTCGTATCTCGTTCCTTTGCCCTTCTCTCTCACTCACCCAACCTCACCCATAGCTTATGCAACACCTTTTATTTTTAATGAGGAGTACCTCTCTCACTCTCTCTCTTCTCACTCTTCTATTTCCATCCTGTCAGGTTACAATGCTCTTACCTCGTTTTTAATACATCGTATGTGCCTCAGCAGAAATGTTTTTTTTGCTTTTTAAGGCCTTCCCTTGGGACAAACTCACCACTGTCCTCATTTATACATCACCTGGAAAAACTTTGAACGACATGGAAAGATGTGCATATATAGATTTGCATGTATGTGTGCAAAACGTATTGGCATATTGCTACAATTTCAGCCCCCAAAAAAGAAATGTGTTTATTTTTATGTTAATTTTACATTTAGATTACCTTTCCTTTCATCGAACGAGATGGTCATTTTTACAAGATGTAAAATAAGTCTCTGATGCCCCCAGAGTGTGTATGTGAAGTTTTAGTTGAAAATAGCCCACTGATCATTTTGGATAATTTTTCGTATAATGTTAAAATTGCCACTTTTTGCTCCAGCTCATGCTCCAGCATACCGACAACAACAAAACAGGACAATCTCACGTACTGAAAATGTCAGAAACTGTCAGTATCGGAGTTTAGCCTTATATGTTCGAACAATGAGTCTGGCAATGATGGAGAGACTCAAGAAATGACAACATACAGAATGCAACAGGATGTTTCTGAATGGTTAATTGATTAAAATAGTTGATGTGGAGTTAACTATTTTCAAGTCATCGATTAGCATGTTCCGTCATGATAATCTATAAATCGCTGCACAGGTGCTCATGTGGGAACTGTTGTAAAATGCCTACGGAGTCAGTGAATATATGCTGCAGGGAGATAGAACAGGTATAGTTTAGTTTAATTACGGTCATAACTTATGTTGTCATCCTCCTTTTATGACATGCTATTGCATTTGTGTTACATACTGTATTGCAGTTAAGGTGAATTGACAGATGCGCCAGCTTGAGCAGACTATTCTCTTCAGAACGGCTGTAACATTTATTGAGCCGACTATGGTCCAATGTTGAAAAGCCTCTGGTTTGTAAAGCAGTTCGGCACGAAAATGATTTGTGTGTAAAATGATTTTCTTTGGGACATTTCCTTCAAAAATTTAATTTAACCACAATGTTGTCAATGACTCACATGGCGGGAGTCTATGGAGACTCTTATGTGTATTGATACATCCCAAAACACAACACTTGCAATGCCTCTTTTTGTGCAGACATTATATATCGCCAGGACATAGAAATGGTGGACTCTCTCACTCAGGGCTGTCTCGATGCTAATAGGGCAGATCGTCACCAGCTGTGGGCGTGGCTTGTCCCTACAATATTGTCATTGTAGAGGAGAAACTGAATCAGCTCGTTTCAAGAGACTGCTTTTGATTTATGGGAATTATAAAAAAAGCAGTAAGTGGAGTTTTACCATTATAGGCTGTAGGGGTGGGAAAAAAATCTATATTGCAATATATTGTTGTGCTCTCTGTTGCAATAAATAATCGAAACACTAACGCCCAATATCGATATTTTATTACAACACGAAATGATTAATTTACCCGTTGTCAGTGTCACTGTCACTACCCAATATCTACCATTCTGTTTGCGAGGGGCGCTGTTCGAGTAAATAGGGGTAAAGTGGCGCAAACAGCGGACGGTAACGAAGAACACAAGTTAACTAACAAGAGAAGCAAGAAGAATGGCGGAAAACAACACATTTGGTTTGAAATTTTGTTTTTGTGTGGGAGAATAACGCATGTCTGGTGAAAATGCAGACCAGGGAAGCAAATCTGGGCGACACAAACCCACCAACCTGTCATTTCAGCGACAATGATGAAATCAAAACAATGAAAGCATGGCGAAGCAGCTCTCCACGGCTCTGCTTTCGTCGGCAAAAAGTTAAGAAACTCAACGCTATAAGCCGTCAGTGCCGAGCCGAGAAGTTCGCACGTGACTTATGCTGTGTTTTCCACACATTGACTAATTCGCTGCCACATATAATACTGCGTTTCGGTTTTTAACACTATTAAAAACACGCAGCGTATTCTGAGAGGGGGTAAACTGCGTATTCTTTCAGTTGTATTTCCCGCTCTGCCTCAGTCTCTCTCTCACTCACACGTCTCTCTCTCTCTCTCTCTTGCGCCACTTTACCCCTATTTACTCGAACAGCGCCCCTCGCAAACAGAATGGTAGATATTGGGTAGTGACAGTGACGCTGACAACGGGTAAATTAATAATTTCGTGTTGTAATAAAATATCGATATTGGGCGTTAGTGTTTCGATTATTTATTGCAACAGAGAGCACAACAATATATTGCAATATCGATTTTTTTTCCCACCCCTACAGCCTATAATGGTAAAACTCCACTTACTGCTTTTTTTATAATTCCCATAAATCAAAAGCAGTCTCTTGAAACGAGCTGATTCAGTTTCTCCTCTACAATGACATTATTGTAGGGACAAGCCACGCCCACAGCTGGTGACGATCTGCCCTATTAGCATCGAGACAGCCCTGAGTGAGAGAGTCCACCATTTCTATGTCCTGGCGATATATAATGTCTGCGCAAAAGAGGCATTGCGAGTGTTGTGTTTTGGGATGTATCAATACACATAAGAGTCTCCATAGACTCCCGCCATGTGAGTCATTGACAACATTGTGGTTAAATTAAATCTCTCTCTCTCTCTCTCTCTCTCTCTCTCTCTCTCTCTCTCTCTCTCTCTCTCTCACACACACACACACACACACGTGAACACCGCATCTATCTAATGCATACAATTTCCTTATTTCCTCCTTATTCCTTCTTTTTCTTTTCAGTCACATACTCACCGGCCACTTTATTAGGTACCCCATGCTAGTAACAGGTTGGACCCCCTTTTGCCTTCAGAACTGCCTCAATTCTTTGTGGCATAGATTCAACAAGGTGCTGGAAGCATTCCTCAGGGAGTTTGGTCCATATTGACATGATGGCATCACACAGTTGCCGCAGATTTGTCGGCTGCACATCCATGATGCGAATCTCCCGTTCCACCACATCCCAAAGATGCTCTATTGGATTGAGATCTGGTGACTGTGGAGGCCATTTGAGTACAGCGAACTCATTGCCATGTTCAAGAAACCAGTCTGAGATGATTCCAGCTTTATGACCTGACGCATTATCCTGCTGAAAGTAGCCATCAGAAGTTGGGTACATTGTGGTCATAAAGGGATGGACATGGTCAGCAACAATACTCAGGTAGGCTGTGGCGTTGCAACGATGCTCAATTGGTACCAAGGGGCCCAAAGAGTGCCAAGAAAATGTTCCCCACACCATGACACCACCACCACCAGCCTGAACCGTTGATACAAGGCAGGATGGATCCATGCTTTCATGTTGTAGACGCCAAATTCTGACCCTACCATCCGAATGTCGCAGCAGAAATCGAGACTCATCAGACCAGGCAATGTTTTTCCAATCTTCTATTGTCCAATTTCGATGAGCTTGTGCAAATTGTAGCCTCAGTTTCCTGTTCTTAGCTGAAAGGAGTGGCACCCGGTGTGGTCTTCTGCTGCTGTAGCCCATCTGCCTCAAAGTTTGACGTACTGTGCGTTCAGAGATGCTCTTCTGCCCACCTTGGTTGTAACGGGTGGTTATTTGAGTCACTGTTGCCCTTCTATCAGCTCGAACCAGTCTGGCCATTCTCCTCTGACCTCTGGCATCAACAAGGCATTTCCGCCCACAGAACTGCCGCTCACTGGATGTTTTTTCTTTTTCGGACCATTCTCTGTAAACCCTAGAGATAGTTGTGCGTGAAAATCCCAGTAGATTAGCAGTTTCTGAAATTCTCAGACCAGCCCTTCTGGCACCAACAATCATGCCACGTTCAAAGTCACTCAAATCACCTTTCTTCCCCATACTGATGCTCGGTTTGAACTGCAGGAGATTGTCTTGACCATGTCTACATGCCTAAATGCACTGAGTTGCCGCCATGTGATTGGCTGCTTAGAAATTAAGTGTTAACGAGCAGTTGGACAGGTGTACCTAATAAAGTGGCCGGTGAGTGTGTATATCGTGATATATCATTGATGAAATTTCTTCCAATATATTGAATATCGTAGATATCACGAATCGTGATATCATATCGTGAACCAAATATCGCCACAGAATTGAATCGTGAGGTACCTGTATCGTCCCACCCCTAATAGGCTGGTTGTTCTCCCTCACTGCACACACATCTTATAAAAGTGATTGTTGCACAGGTCCCCTTTAAAATGACTAATTCAATACAATTTTTTAAGCAAATCTTGAAATGAATATTCATTTTTCATACGGTATATTGTTGTGATGCCTTAATTTACTTGTGTTGGATTTAAAGCAATTTACTTAGTGTTTTTTTATTATTTATGTAGACAAAATAGTATAGAACTTTTATATTAGTTATCTTTCAGTTTACAATTAGTCTTTGGCTTTTATTGTCCCAGAATTTTAATATAACGATCGATATTACGTTTTTGTGTGGCTTTACTGTAAAAGTACTAAACATCCTTAAAAATGTTACATTTACCCGAGAAGCTGATTTCCATAATATATCTTAAATTAAGTTGACCTATTTGAAAATAGTTTTATTTTTCAACAAGGGACAAGAAGTCTTGGTAACTTTTATCTTTTTATGGCCTAATTATATTCTCTTGTACAGTACACAACATGCATGCTTGATTCTGTTTTTATCTGTCTGCTAGTTTGTGTATATGTGCGCTATATGTGTGGGCGCTGCAATAATCAGTCGAGACTCCACTTTGGTCTGAGCTCTCTGAGGGAAATTGCCTGGAAACCCCCTTAGTCTGCCCAACCTCCTCACGGAGGACTTCCTCGAAGACTCAGTCCCAGAGTACCCTCCCCTTTTCTATTTTTGTCCTTCATGCGTTTTTCGTTTCTTCCTTTCAACTTAAAAACAGGTCCATAATGAGTAACTACCCATTTGGAGGCGGGTGATATTTCAAATGGATGAGAAGTTTGAAAAAGGATAGACATTAGCTGTGACGGAATTGCCATTGTCTTTTGTTGGACAGGAAAGTGTTGATAGGAAGGCTGTCTTTAATAGTCTCTGTACTTGCCAATTATCAACTCAAAGGAGTTTTCCTTAGGGATGTGGGAGTCTTTCACATAGATGTTGTGTTTAGACAGATTACTTATCTGTGGTGCTGCTGCATACACCGTAGACTGTGAATAAACATGTTAACAAAACATGTAATGGCTGTAACCAAGTTTCAATATTAATAGAGCTTAATTTTAATTACTTTACATATTTAGAAAGTCTTAAGAGAAGTTTCACAATCATTGGTACGGTCAAATTCATTCTTCAAGATTATTTATTTAGCTGGTATTTTACGATTGCTTTTGTACACTCTGGAACTATCAGCAAACAATTACATGAAATAAATGTACATTTAACCCCTTACCTGTCACCCCCCCCCCCTTTTTGATAATTGACATTAAAATGCACTATACAAACTTAAATGGTTGTAATTCAAGAATGCTTTGGAATATATTCCCAAGTTTGGTCTTGTTTTAAAGAAAACAATTAGCAGATTATTACTGAAGTGAGAGCACTTCAAAAAATTAAAGTATGAAAAAGTTATGGAAGTTATAATTTACAGTAAATCAAATGTAATTTATTAATATATATTTTTAAATATAAAATAAATATTTTACAAAATATTTTTTACTATAAAATGAAAGCTATATATCTAACCAAGTTTTGTTCCAAATTTAAAGTTGATATCACAAATTTTGAAGTTCCCATGAGATTTTGTTTAGGCGTTATACCAAAAATAGCCACCGGGTGCCATTGAATTGCATTGAATTTAATTGTATGCATTCTGCCATAACAAATTAATAAATTTCTATCCAAATATCACTTCTGTCACTAAATATGGATCCTTGAGACTCAGACCTTTCTGACAATATGTGTTTTGTCAAGATTAGAAAAGGTTTTGATAATAAATTATGAAAGATGATGCCCAAAAGGGGAGGGGCCTATTACAAAAAATACCGTTTCTATGGTAACGCAACGTCCAATTTCAAAACGGTTTTCATAGGATGAATTCTGAGTTCGTAAGCTTTCAAATGATACCTAATTTATGATAACTACTAAAATATGTGATATAATAAAAAAGGCAATAAAAAATAATATAATATTTTAGAGGATAATATATACATATTATAATTTTTAGAGGAAAATATTATACTATATATATTTTTTTATTGAAAAATATTAGATTATTTGTTTTATTATTAACTTTTAGCATAAAAACAGAATTTGCAATGATTAAAAGTCGATCAATCGTCTTTTTGTGACAAAGGTCAGAATTGTGACAAAGGTCTGTTATGAGGCAGATTCTCTTGTCAAAAATTCATCGGTTATTCTTCCTACATAATTTGTAGCAAAAAACAGCAGTCAAATATCTATTTAGGAGTCTTAAACCTTTCCAACGATATATAGTTTGTCATAATTAGATTACGATTTAATAGTAATAAATCGAAGTAAAGTTAGGCGTCCTGTATACGGGACGGTGACAGTTCAAAAGGCAGTATTTATCCTTTTAAAAATAGCCTAATTCACCTATGGATCAAATAGTGAATCCCGCTGAAAAATAAGTCATAAACATGGGACGTGCCTGCCTAGCATTTTGATCATTGATTACAGTGTACATTAAACTTCAGCATTCAATCAACATTAACCAATGTAGACATTTATTAGAATAAGCTGAATCAATAGGCAGTGAAGAATCAATAAGTACAAACTCAACAGTGTGTTATGAACAGAATTCCTCAGATAAATGTAAGCCAACAAAAGTCAAGTCATGGTTTAGTTATTGGATATTGTTGTCCCTCATAAGCAAGCTTAATTGTTATATGCTAGTTATATGTTGACTAGCAGCAGCAGTATTGTTTAGTTGACTTGTCATCTGGTCAGGACCGTAGCGGTCGCCCTGGCGGTGGCCGTGCTCTGACGTCAATGGCTTGATACAGTCGGTCGGCCTGAGGGCACTAGGAAAGATATTTTTAGCCCCTGACTGATGAAGGGGAGTAATCTGATTTTCATGTAAGCCGAACGCTTCCGCCAGGCATCCAGCAAAGAAATCGGATCATTATCGTGTTGGTAAACTTTAGCCGATGCTGGGAGGGCAACCCGGCTCACGGTAGAGGCTGAGTGACATGTGAGTTGATGTGTTCTCAGCTGTGAGTGGCCCCCGCGTAGTGGTATCCTACCTCACATTCCAGGTCTCTGCAGATTCAAGGACAACCACAAAGACTCTATAACTTCATACTACTTCATACTGCCTATTTCAATTAAGTGATGTGCTTAATGTGTTTATTAGTATACAGCAAAAAAGTATGCTTGGCATGTCCAGGAGGTGTGTTTTCTGTGAAGTATGCATGCTTTTTCCAAAATTGGCTATAGAGGGAATGCATTGACGCTAGCCTAGAAATCTAGACGCACCCTAGCGGCAGCAAAAGTTATTTTGCCGCAAAGTGTGGTCTGAGCAACTCTCCATAGACGGTTTAGCTGGAAAGGCCCAACTCTGGCCGGGCCAATCACATCGTGTATAGAGTTGGCGGCGGGCTTAACATAATGACGACAGAGTTGCGACGGTCAGAGCCAGCTCGGACATATTCGGTTTTAAGTCGTTCATCCTCGGATGCGGCTGGTGCCGCAAGCGCTGTTACAAAAAAAGCTGTGGCGAAACTATCAACTTGTCATTTTGTCGTTGAGGATAAAGGTTTTACTCCATGTCAGCGCGCGCTTTGATCGGTAAGGTGCACGGACCTCTCCCGAATTATCTCCACCACTCCGAAGCGCCACTACTCCGCCTCCGTTTCCCTCGTAAGTTGATATTAGTATTTAAACATTCTCTATGATATTATTTTTTTTAATGACACACTGTCTATTTCTCTCTCAAACACACACATACGTTACTGTCTCTTTCTCTCACACATGTAGGCTAGTTATACACTTTAGGCTTTCAATGATTAGTGTTTTATTTTTAAAGTTTGTGGGTCGTGTAAAAAAAAAATCCCTTATGTTGGGGATGGATTCCGGGAAATCTCCCTTATTTTCAATATACAATGTTGACAGCTGGACTGGATGCGGTAAAAGTTTAATATATCAACTTGCTCCGCTGAGTACGTCACCTTCTTCATTGCTCTGATTGGCTTTAGCGCTATCCAATTGCGTGCAGAGAGAATTTGAAAGACAACCGTTTATCCTACCCCTCGCATTGAGCCCTGTCAATGAAGAGTTTCCAGACCTAACATCTAGATGTAGGTCTGGCATGCCAGGCTACATTGACGCCACTATCCCGCCGGAACAACCCCCCTCAGCCTGACTGAGTGGCAAAAGATCTGCTGTGTGACTGGATTTAATAGGGGAAAATGCGACTAAAACGAACAATTTTATCAATTTAAACTAAATGTTGGACTTAATATAGTGTTCCTAACAACTTACTAAAGATCCAGTGATCCATGGATATTGACATGCAGCCAGGAATCGTGTTGCCTGACATTTATGTTTGCCTGATTTCGACGCCGGGGAAATAAAAGCAATATAGACGGTAAACATAAAGCAAATTTGCCTGTGAACGCTTTATATAAATACAATATAGGTAGGTCTAAATCCGGGTGATCACTTATATCAGTGTTATATATAGCCTATATATCATCATATCGTCCAGCCTTAAAACTTTATATATTTTTTTTTTTGGTCAGTGTTTATTAAGAAACATCCAATAATGCAGAATATGCAATGATAAATATTTAATTGATGAGTTGTTAATATATATAACAATACAAAATATATGGGTATGGTTTTACAGCTAAATTCAGCATATTGACACAAAATGAAAACTGCAGATCCACCTTTCGCTGACTGGAGTCCAGTTGTTTCTGTGAATTGCAGCGATCCATTTGCTCCTCTTTCTATAGCAGTCTGTAAAAATATACCTCCGATTTTTTTGTCAAATCTAGTTGTACAGTCAATCGCAAAGCTCTTTCCCACTTTATATGTGTTGTGTTAGTTTTTTGCGGCATTCACGCTGAACACATATACAGCCACTCAGTCTTTTTGCCACTCGTGACCGGACGGTGACGTCACGCGCATTCCCTCTATTTTTCAGTTAATTAAAAAAAAGCCGCCCTTGAAGGTCATGAATTATCCTAGATGCTAACTTGTCTTTCCCACTGCATTTACATTACATTTATGCATTTATTTGTGAGATGCTTTTATACACAGTCTACATTGAGGGTACATTTTGTTTTCAAACCCTAACCCATGGTTTTGTTGCATGTGCCATACTGTGTTTCAGTGCATGCACCAATTTGATTATTATTAATAATAATAATAATACATTTAATTTTTAGGCGCCTTTCAGACCACCCAAGGTCACCTTACAACAAAAATAAGTACAATAGTATTAGATATTAAGAAAAAGAAATTTATCATTAAAAGTATAAAAGCATAAAAATATAAAAGCATCCAACAGGTTAATGCTTAATGATTATTATTATTATTTTTTTTATTGGGAATAGAAATTAGTGCTGTTTTTTTATTTTATTAATTTTTTTAAGAAATTAATACTTAAGGGTGCAATAATGAAAAGTGACCGCAAAGACATTTATGTTACAGTAGGCTTCTATTTTAAATAAAAGCTGTTCTTTTGAACGTTTTTGAAAATTTCGCTCAATATTTGTAAATAATTAACTTTTTTTGTTATACTTTTTTGTCTAATGTAATTTATGAATTAAATTGCTGCCAATGAGCTTTCCTTACTCATAATTCAACTATAGTATGCCACAGAAATAATGAGCAAGGGAAAGTTCAATTCCTTTGTTCCCCAATGTCGTTGAAGTTGAGTATTTAGATTCGGGCTAATGTTTGGAAGCTGCTTTGACCTGGTCACCTTTAATTGGTTAGATTTCTTTCCTGCCTTTGTAGAGAGTTCAGGCTAATGTGCATAAGAGCCTGGAAACACATCGCTATCACCATGGCAACTCATCTTAATGCCACCATACTGCAGTGAAAATAAAAAGAGTATTTAATGGAGGAACAAACACAAACGAAAACAAAATCAGGAATGTTGGGTTTTCCGAGGTCTTTTTTTAGGACATCAGTTGTGCAAAAGACTTGCTCAGAAGCTTTGGGAAGCTCAGTATTCTTGGGTAATGGCTCTATTGGAAATAGCAGAAATGGATAGAAAGTGACTGGTTGGGCTGATTTTTACGACAAGCCTCAGGCCATCACCTTGGTTTCCCCTCTAGGTTATATAACCACATCCTCTCTTTTCTAGTACATTGCCCTACCATAAGGAAGGTCTTGGATGTTACTTTTTTCTAATGATCTAAAAGGAAGCTGTTGCCCTTTTACATTGAATTTACAATTTTGGACATTTTTCTATGCTGCCCTTCCCTGATAAAACTGGTCCGAGCTCAGTTGGATAAATTCCCAACGGGCTACAAAAGACGGCAACGTCAACTAGCCTGTCAACATTTGAGCTTGATTACACCTGATTACGGTAACAAGGGCAGACACAGACAAATGTCAGCCCTGCATATCATACATGAACCACAGAGTACACTCTCAATTTCAAATGCACCGCTGGCCTTTGCTTATGTAACTGTGTGTTCTAAACAAATTGTATGTTTATGTGTCAACATGCTATTTTTAGTGCTAGTAGCATAGAGGTTAAGGGGACAAATGCAACAGGTGCATGCATGTGTGCATGTAAAATGTAAGCTTCACTTGTTATCATAATTCCAATGCTGGTAGATGACTCATTAATTTACTGTATCGCTCTCTTTCCAGCCGTGGATGTGAAGACTCTGTTACCGTCTGGGATGCAGAGCCCGGTGGGAAGTGGAGGAGATCAGGGCGGAGGTAGCGGAGGGCCGGTGGACCTGCGTACAGACCCTCGTCTGAGCACACTGAGCACCGTGGACCCGGCGATGAGAGAAAAACAGCTTCAGCACGAGCTGCTCTTACTCAAACAACAGCAAGAGCTCCAGAAGCAGCTGCTGTTCGCCGAGTTCCAGAAGCAGCATGAGGTTTTGACACGCCAACATGAAGTGCAGCTACAGGAGCATCTTAAGGTATGACCCTTGCTGTCCTCTCGGTACACAACATCTCCTTGTGCTCTGGTTCTTGACTGATTTTATCCTGAACAGCAACAGCAGGAGATCCTTGCAGCAAAGCGTCAACAGGAGCTGGAGCAGAAGAGGAAGTTGGAACAGCAGCGTCACGAAGAGATGGAGAAGCAGAGACTGGAACAACAACTGCTCATGTTACGGAACAAAGAGAAGGGCAAAGAGAGTATGCATCTCTTCATTAATCCATATATTATATATAATCGATCTAAAGTGAACGAACTCATTTCATGGCATGTTCACTGCTCATCATTTCCTGTTATTTAATTTCCAAAATGGGAATGCACTGTTCACCTTTAAGTTCAATGAGTAAACACCTTGCTGAGCAGTACGTAAGTGATGTTTAGCGCTGTTTGCTGTTATAATTATGCATTGTCATGGATATTCTTTAAGTACTGTAGGCACAGCAGGAACAAATTGCTTTATTATTTCCGCACAAATTATTTTTATTACAACCTCTTTGGTTGTTAACTGATAAAAATAACACAATGCAGTACTAGGATTTATTGAGCCACAAAATGAACATATTGGATCTGTTCCAAAACCTTGTGAGCTGCCTACATAGTATTCTAACAGAGATGGAAACTCATAAGTGTACACATATTGGAGGCATCACTTATTTGCAGCACCTATGGGAAAAGTCTCTTCTCAAAGTTGATTTCAATATACACTGCTCAAAAAAATAAAGGGAACACTAAAATAACACATCATAGATCTGAATGAATGAAATAATCTTATTAAATACTTTTTCTTGTTTTTACTTTTTAAGTGTTGTTTAAGTGTTCCCTTTATTTTTTTGAGCAGTATATTTTGATTAGCATGTTGCTAATGTCAGTAATGATGCTGAAACATTCAGCTTTGACATCAAAGGAATAAATTACATTTTAATAAACAATAAAATAGAATCAGTTATTTGAAATTTCAGAACAAAATTGTTGTTCAAATAATTGCAGCCTTGATGAGCATAAGATACATAAACCATAATCTAAGACTTTAACCAGTAATGTACATACACTGCCCGTCCAAAAAATGGCTAATACTTAACCCTAAAACCGTATTCTGGACAAATATGTGCAAAATAGTTTTGATTTATTTAAAAAAATACTTCCCTTGATCTGAGCGGTACAAGACTTGGCTACTTTTCCTAAGTTTGCCTCCTGAACACACACAATTGTTTTTGACTCAATTCTACAATATTAAGTGGGTGAAAAAAATGGGCACCCACAGAAATGAATGGGTAAAACTGTAATTTAGAGCATTCTAAAATAAGACTCCAGGTGACAGAAAAGTCACTTCATCTTTAGGTTTTAGCTCTAAGAACTTATTGGAATGATATTTTAATGTAGTTAAAAAAATAAAACTACATAGTAATTAATTTACATTGAAATAATTTACATAGAAAATAGGGTACTTTTTAAAGTAAATAAATTCAAAAATACCCCAAAATACAAAAAAGCACCATAAATTGATAATCAAAACTTTATCGAAGACAGTGATATAACATTTATAATAAATAAAAAATAAGATCACACCTGAGTCCTCTGTGCCCACATTTGTCCACAATTACAGGATAAGGGCTATAAAGTGAATACGGTTTGAGGGCTACGAGTCTATGATTGAATCATTATTGCAGTGATTATTGTGTTTCAAGTATGTTATATTGTCAACGGTTCTTCTAACTCTAATTGATGAAGTGTGTAGCTTTACATTCCTTGAACAAGAATGTAGGAAGACACATCATGTCCGTGCATTGTCAATCTTGATCTTGACCAAAAACTGAGGCACCTCTTAATGGAAATAAATATTGTGATGTTATTTCCATCAAGAGGTAAATACATTTTTTGAACAACTTAATGTTATTTGTCCTGTGCTATTAACATAAAATCATGCTGGTTGTTAAATAGAGGTGCTGTAAAACGTTTCTGTGACTAGATGTAGAATTTTCACCTAGCAGACAATAAAACGGAATGAGAAAAGCGCATATTTTCATATTTTGGGCACCAACCATATATAGAGACCACAATATCACAGAGACTTCATAGAGTTGTATTGTTTTGACTTTGGTTAGTTAGCAACCTCAGAACACCCTAGCAAATGCATAGCAATGCCCTAGCAAATACACAGAAGACGCTAGCAACCGCATAGCAACACACTGATTCAAAAATCATTCTCCTCCAATCCAACATCACCTGTGTCTTTTGACTCTTTTTATTAGGTGCCATCGCCAGTACTGAGGTCAAACTGAAGCTGCAGGAGTTCCTGTTGAGCAAAAAGGAACCTGGCCCCGGTGGACTTAACCATTCCTTCCCCCAGAAGTGCTGGTAAGAGGAACCTTGCTAGTCCTTATCACTCAGCCTTATGCTGCGTTCATGTGCTATGGTAATTATGGTAAAGACCAAAAGCCGACGTGGAAAATGCACATGAACACCCACTCATGTGGTATTTTCCACTGGGCAACTCGTAGAATATTTTGATGGACGAGAAAACCTTTGATCTTTTCAAAATGGCGGAGAGCACCGCGTTAAGTCGTGAATGGTAAAAATATATACTATTCATGATCTTGAAAATATACAGCATATTATATACCTTTTGAGTTTGATAAATCATTTTCTTGCTGTTGCAGATGACTTAGGCAATCTAAAATAGTTTTACCTAAATAACAGGTCTGGATCTGCATCTTTTTACCACATTATGACAACAAAAGCACTTGGTAAACACACTGGTAAATACCAGTTCACAAGTGGAAAATATCCTATTTTCCATAGCTCGTGAACGCAGCATTATTCTGGGCTGGTAAACCCAAATTCAAAGTGCATTTTTAAAACAAAACATATTTTTTCTGCATTAAACAAAATTAATGCTTTTGAGCATGAGCCACATTATGCTGGAAGTTTATAGGGTCTCGTGCATTGGGATGGATGAGTCTTTGTAATGGCCTGACTGTGTTTGTTTTCAGGGGGGCTCACCACACGTCCCTGGAGCAGAGCTCTCCTCCACAGAGCAACACACCGGGCACACCGCCTCCTACAAACTCCCCCGCTGTTAGGGTCCTATGAGGGCAAGGATGACTTCCCTCTCCGTAAGACCGGTGAGTTGACGTCTTGCGTATGTGTGTTTCGTAAATATTGCATAAAAGTTTCGCATAAATGTTGAAATGTAGAAATGCGTTATTAGTTAATGTTAACTGATGTAGTTATTTAATGTTAGCTAATGAAACACTATTGCAAGGTTTTACCAACAATTATATTTGAACTTTCATATTTGATATTCATGGAAGAGTCCTAAAAAAAGATGATGGATAGTAGGTAACATTGATAATAATAAGAAATGGTTCTTGAGCAGACAATCATCATATTGTGTTTATGTGACTCTGAAGACTGGAGTAATGATGCTGAAAATGTAGCTTTGATCGCAAGAATAAATTACATTTTAAAATGTACTGTATTAACATTGAAAACAGTTATTTTAAATTGTAACAATATTTCACATTACTGTTTACACTATGCATATACTGTATTACTGTTTGTACAATATTTTTAATCAAATAAATGCACCCGTGGTGAATATAATAAACTTAATTTAAAAACAAAATATATCTTACCAACCTCAAATATTCGAAAGCTACGGTACATTAAATATTTGAAAATCTCCCATCGACTTGCACTATAAGGCTGAATCCCAATTCACCCCTTGGCCCTACCCCTTGTTTTCGAGTGTACCCCTTGGCCCTTAAAACGGAGTTATAAGGGCCAAGGGGTGGAAATATACCCCTACGAAATGGAACAACCCTTCATGAACCCGATATGTCATCAGTCGTCAGCGATGGCTCTGCCGTTACAGAGTTTTTACAGGATTTCTCCATGACAATGACTGACAATGACAATGACTTTGAATAAACATGATGATTATAACATCCCTTCCTCGAAATGTATGTCTTTTCTGATCAGAAAGGTAATTTATTATACCATTTCTTAATTTAAACGACTATAGTGTTATTATAAGAGTAAATAAAGTGCGTGGTGGAATCATCTGGTGCTTAATTTAAATGTTTAACCGTTTGCGATCCATCTCGCCGGTGATTTCCGATGCATTCCGTGAACTTTCTCGTAGCCCTCGGTTTGGAGTGTGCCTCTGAAAAATCTCTGTTTCGAGGGCTATGCAGCCCTACCCCTTCGCCCTACCCCTCGATCTCAACAAGAATCGGGACACCCTACCCCTAGACGTGAACGCGCAAAACGGAGGGGTAGGGCTAAGGGTGAATTGGGATTGAGCCTAAGAATGTAACGCCTAAATAATGATGATGTCATACTGGCCCACTCGCTTCAACTGTTGATGTCAACTGGGTCTCCTTTTCTTTGTCTCCCATTCCTCTGGCTCTCTTCTCCTTTTCTGGATTATTATACCAATAAACACTTTTCTTATTAACTTGCAAGGCCTCATATTTCCTCCGGGAAATGCAAATGTAGGTTTTTTTTGTTATTTGAATTAATTGTTTCAATGAGTAATAGTTGCGCCATTGACACTGCATTATAAAGCATTACTGTGTTTGCATGTAAATGTCAGATGATGATTTTCTTTCTGTGCATGAATAACACTGTTATAGAGGCAACAGTGTTTTTGTATGGAGAAGTTTGAGCTCTTTAATATTCTAGAGGTATCACAGAAGGTGTGTGTGTGTGTGTGTGCGCGGTGCTGAAGACTCTTTAGTGAGGAGTCTGCAGGTGTGAGTCATAATGAGTCATCAGAACAGTGAACCAACACATAAACGCACACCTTAGAGGCTATATTAGTGACGAAATGGATTTCATACTAAAATAATGATATTTATTATACCCTACCTCACAGTCTAACACTCACACAACCTATTGGCATTAATGCATTTCAAGCGAAACACAATTTGGCCTGATTTTGAGCGTTTTAAATGTCTTGGATGTTTGACTATATTTGTGAGGATGTTTTCAAAGTATAACCTGAGCACACACGCTCATACCGGTCATCTGCTGTTCACTCTCATAGCTGCCAGCCATACTCCAAAACACCCACACAGATTCAGTGAGTTTGTTCCCACACAGACACACATCTGCTATCTGCTTTTTACACACAGCTATCTTTTAAACTGTCACACCCACGCTGCTTTATAAAGCTCACTATAATAGAACTGACACACATATACCATACAGAGGACAATCGCGCACACACACGCCCTCTAGCTTGGACTTCAGCACGCTGATTTAGTAATCGCAGACGGGTCTGTTACCGTGGGCGAAGAGCTTACTCCATATTACCACTGTTATGGCAACACCACAGCAATCTCCTTACATAACCTGCCCTCAGTTTGTGTGTGTGTCTTTCCATCACGTCCCCTCCCCCTCGTCTCACACATTTATTTTAAATTTAATTAAACTCATACTAAAGTCACTGATAGCATTAGGCACTTAAGTCCTTTCTGCTCTATATGCTTAGTGTGGCTGTGACGCACAACGGCCCAGAAAAACACAGGGCTCGGTCAAGCCGCATTACACACGGCGTGTTCGGGTAATTGCCCCACTTCCTTTGTCTTTTTTCTGTTTCAAATCCCTTTTTCCTTCAATTAGTTTAATTTGGCCCATCATCTCCGGAATCAACAAGAGATAAAATCGGCACACTGTAAATATAACTTTTATCTACAGCTTTGTGTGTGAGTGAGAAACAGGGAGGGATGGGCGGTTGCTGTCCATGGTCCTGATGCACAAGAGCGACAGATCCAAAGCCTCATTAGTAGTGTTCATTAAGGCAACATACATAGGGTTGGTGACTTTGAACAAGTGTGGTGTAATTAGTCAACTTTGCTGTGCAACTAATCTTGCACCGTTTGTGCCACGGACAAATGCGATACCTCAAATCATGCGGGTGTGACATCAAGTGATTTGAACTTTTTTCTTTCTCTCTCTCGTTCAGCCTCTGAGCCCAATCTGAAGGTACGTTCACGGTTAAAACAGAAGGTGGCTGAGAGGAGAAGCAGCCCACTGCTTAGACGGAAAGATGGTACTGTGATCAGCACCTTCAAGAAAAGGGCAATTGAGATCTCAGGTAAACAATATGCGAGAATGCAGAAGTGTTTGCACAACCTCATGGGTAATAATGGGACTTTTTTGAAGCTGAGGACTCTCCAAATATAATAATCTCTATCGGACAGATCTTAAAATAATCTTAAAATATAAAGGCAGCTACATATCCAGATTTAGGATTTTTTTTACCATAAGTTTTACCATATATATATATATATATATATATATATATATATATATATATATATATATATATATATATATATATATATATATATATATATATGAAGAGTTCAGATGCAAAAGCCTCTAAATGCCATTTGAAATTTTCTTCTAAAATGACAATTTTTATCAAGCTTGTATATTTAAGTTCAGTAATTTCACTTAAATAACAATTAATAGGTAATCTTCATTGGCATTTAAGTGAAATTACTGAACTTAAATATAAAAGCTTGAAAAAAATGATCATTTTAGAAGAAAATTTCAAATGGCACTTAGAGGCTTTTGCATCTGAACTCTTCATATATACATTCAAAAAAATTATTCTTTTTTTCTGTATGATGTGTCTTAATTGTTATTATTTTGTTAAACTTGCTATGTAAAGCATTTTGTGATTTTATCTGTGATAGGTGCTTTATAAATAAATTTTACTTACTTATTTTTTTTTACTTATATTTTTCATGAATATAAATATAAATAGCGGTCTAAATTTTAGAATAGGGGCCACCAAATATGTATAAAATATTATATTGAAAAATATTTCATTTATATTATTTAATTCTTTTTGGACCCAGCAGTGAAATAAGTGTCAAATTCAGTGCATTTTTTATTTACAATTTATGTATTTGTTTAGTTTATAAATTTTTTTTATTGTATTTATATGTATTTTTAACACTATTGGTTTAGATAAAACATTATTTAAGCTTATATAAATTTAATACAAATAAAAAGGTTTTGGATAGGTGTGTGTTCAACTTGGAAGTTGTAATTCTGAGATTAAATCAGCACCTGAGTTGTGTTCAAATGGCTTGTGAATAACAGACCTCTGCCGTCAGATGATAAGTGTGAAGATTTTTCAAACACAAGTAATGAACACGTGGGTATCGTGTGATTTCTGTTCTGTTAAGATAAAGGAGTTTGGAGGAAGGGAACAGTTTAACATCCTGCTGATACATTAAAACGGGTTCAATCAGTCACAAAATATTGTGAAATCATCAGCTATATTTCCTACCGATGCAGCTAAAATGTGATTGTGGAAATCTGTGTGTTTCAGTGTCCTCTATGTGCAGCAGTGCCCCTGGCTCGGGTCCCAGTTCTCCGAACAGCTCTAACTGTGCCATTGCAGAGAATGGCTCCAGCGGATCCGTCCCAAACATCCACGCGGAGGTGAGAGACTTACCCCCAACACGTTTGCTTCTCTTCTGCTCTTGCACTCTCCTTGGTTCGCAAAAGGTTAGGGATGAAAAAAGACAATAAATTGGCTTCACCTAGGTAATGACAGCGTTTCTATGGAAACAGTCTACCGTACAGAGTCTTGTGATGGCTTGGGCTTACATTGATATGCTAATCCTAAAAAAAAAACACATGTTCTGAAAGTCATCCTTGCTGTAAGTTGTGTCTGTAGGCTCTTGAATGGCCGAAGCTGCTCTGGATGGACAGCAGGAAGCAGCCTGGGGTCGACCATGCATGCTAAGCAGCTAGCCTTGAGCATCACCTTAACCTTGAGAGCCGGAGAAATTGTGTGTGCACATGCCACAGAGGACTTGAAGCTGTAGGGGAGGAACGCTGAATTCGAATGAGCTAGTTCGTGTTTGATTTTGGATGACCACTCTATGAAATGCAAAACAAAACAATCTTTTTCAGACAAATATTACCATTTATTACGATTACATGTCATTTATGCTTTTATCGTTTCTTTAGTTATTCTAAATAATTCCATGTAATTCTATTATGTACAAAATAGATCATGCAATGCACGAAGGTCAGACTTATCTTTTATTTGTTATGAATAATTGTATCTTTTGAGAAATAGAAAATAATCCAATTAAAAATATATATAATAAAAATTGGTAATTTATGATATTAACGTTTATATATAATATTAACATTATAAAATTATCATAAAATAATAATATTTACTTGTATAGTATATTTAAATAGTATTTTATAATGACGTTTTTATTTATTTTTTTCTGCGATTATGTACCTTTAACATATGCACCATTGCATAGTATCTTTTAATTTGTTACATTATTGCTGTGAACGTTTTTCATTCTCATCAACCAGCAAAAAAGGAAATCCCTCTGTCCAACATGTAAAGACTGCACACCACTCACCAAAAATAGCGTTAGATCGTTATTCCAGAGCGCCTTTGTAGCCTAGCCGTACAACCTCAAGAGATGTGATGGATAAATGTGAAGGAGAATAGAACGCTGACATCATCGCAGCTGCAAGTAGGGCACTTTGCCACGGAATGTCCGCTTTGTCTCTCTCTACCTCGTCTTTTCTGAGCGTAACCTTTGAGTCAGAGTGAGAATGACGTAGCTCAATAAACAACGTATAATGAAAGATTTAAATTGTGTCTTTGGGGATGAAGAAACGTTGCCTTCCTTGTAATGCAGATCCATTAGTTTTTGTTCTTTGGCTTTAGAAAATGGCTGCACTCCAAGTCTAGGGTCAGATGATTGGATTACCAGCACTCAGAAACACCTCTGCATTTCTCACTTGGCTCTTTTTTGGGATAATTTGTTACTCATTAAGAATTCCAAAATCAGACGCAAAACCCTTTTTAACCATCCATATAACTGCTTTGCCCATTTCTTGGACATGGCACAGAAACTGTTGTCTTCTTCAGGTGGTGCTCATCTATTCCCAAATATAGACAATCCGTTCCCACATGCTGCTTTCGCTGTCAAATACTTAGTAAGGATTTCCAAAGAAGAATGCTTTTAAGTGATCAAGTCATGCCGAGACTTCTTCTCTGGGATTCCTTCCTGAGATAAAACAGCTTCTTTCCTCAAAGTTGTGGTGTTTGAAGTGTACAACCTGAAATGCACAGTTGTGTTTTAAATAAATAGCAGTGCTTTAATTAAAGTGAATAGAGTGCAAATATTTTGTATTATTAGCGCTTATTTCCAGATTTCAAGAGGAATATCAATCTGTTCAAAAAAATAGCAGTGTCGACATTTTTTCTTCAAACTTTTTTAAGATTAAACTTTACTTTAAATTACTAAACTAATATTTAGTTGCATAACCATTGTTTCTGTGAGGCTTCAAGTCAACCAACTTCTGGCACCTAGAAATACATTCCACAGTTCCTGGGAATGTTTGGGTTTTGCTTCAGAAACTGCATTTTTAATGTCACTCCACAAGTTTTCATTGGGTTTGAGGTCAGGGGATTGAGCAGGCCTCTCACTACTAACTCAAACCTTTTCGTCTGGAACCAAGCTGTGGCCCGCTTTTTTGAAAATTTGCTATTTCAGGGTCACTTCCTCTTCGTAATATTGCAATATAATCTCTTCAAGTATTTTGATGTATTCGAACTTATCCATGATTCCTGGTATGCAATAAATAGGTCCAACACCATAGTATGAAAAGCATCCCCATACCATCATTTTTGCGCCACCATGCTCCTCTGTCTTCATAGTACTGTCTTGAATTCAGTACCTGGGGGTTGCCTGACGTATTGCCGATGACCACTAGACCCGAAGAGAACAATTTTACTCTCATCCGTCCACAGAATGTGAGATGGTCCTCACTACAGAACACGGAATCTAGGGGAGGAGTTGGATCCAGATCAAACGACTCCCACCTTACATATACTTAAACCTACCCATCTCCGCCCCCTGATCCCTAACCCACCCCTAATCCTACCAATCTCCACCCCTTAGATCTGGATCCAACTCCACCCCCTGGATCTCGTGTACTGCAGTGAGGTGCTACTGTAGAATGTTATGGCATTTTCTCTCTGGGGCAATCAATTGGCAAATTTGAACCGATTCTGCATATGCCGTTTTTTCAACACTGGGGCTTAAGTGAATACTCCACTTTTTTTGGAAATAGGCTCATTTTACCACTCCCCCAGAGTTAAACAGTTGAGTTTTACTGTTTTCAAATCCATTCAGTCGATTTTTTGGACATTTAGAAGAATATCAGCAACCAGTTTCTGGTCTCATTTACTTCCATAGTAGGAAAAAAATATATACTATGGAAGTCAATGAGACCAGAAACTGTCTGGTTACTGATATTCTGAATTTCCAAAAAAAAAGTGGAGTATCCCTTTAACGGTGGTGACGATTGGCAGACTCTTTGCCATTCGGACTATTCTTCGATCGGTTTTAACTGTAGTTGCTCGTTTTCTTAAGCGTTTCATGTTTTTGTTGCCATTTTAAAGCATTTGAGATCATTTTAGCTTAGCTTCGTTATAAGTTTTTTTCCTCCCCAATCAACTTTTTAATCAAATTACGTTGTTCCTCCGAACAATGTTTGGAATGGCCCATTTTACTTAGCAATTCACAAAGAAATATATTTTGTAACAATGTGTGAAACATTTGCTTCCCTTCTTCCTTTATAAAGGACAATGAGGTTTTTTGTACAGAATGAGTGAATTATCTAATTAAACTCCACACTGCTATTATTTTGAACACACCCCTTTTAATGAATGAGTCAATTACTCAGAGCAAGCAGCGTGCATGTCATGACAGTTGGGTCTGTTCTTTTTCTACTACATCTACAAGTAAATGATCTGCAGTGCAGAAAAATCACTACTAAATAACAGTGCTTCATCTGGTTACTGATGTTGTACTGCTACTTTTTTTATACAACTGTAGGTTTCGTTGTTTGTCCTATGGGACTTATGTCTTTCTCTTGTTTTCTCATTCGGCAGCAATTGCGTTCTCTGCATCAGTCTTTGACTGGGGATGGGACACCAAGTCCCCTGAGCCTCTACACCTCTCCATCTCTGCCCAACATCTCTCTGGGACTGCCTGCCAATGCACACATCACGGTAAGTGTCCTCTGCTAAAGCCTGGTGGCTTTGTGATAGTTGAGATGATTCAGAGTTTGCAAGTGGTGTAGGCTGAACCCTAGTGGGCTTGCTAGATTATTTGGGTGGTTTCACACTAGGGCTTTTGGTTTAGTCTCAAGAGTTTGGTTGAACTGATTTTCCGAAGTCAGATGCACACCATCAAACCGCACCCTATTCTGCTTGAAAATGTGGTCTTGGATATGGTTCATGACCCAAAAGTATGTAAAAGGATGGAGAGCGGGGCAGTTGGAATGGAATCGAAACCTGTTCTGGTTTGGTCCATTCAATGGAAACACTTATAGTGGTAAAAACAGCTCAACATTTCCCTAGAAATGGCTAAATCAATAGGATTAGTATACAAACAACCAACAGTATAAATTTAACCTTACTCTGTGTTAAAGTTGCATCTTTATTTTCAGCTAGATCAAATATACAGATAATGTCTTCAGTCTCTCTTAAACATATTTTACTAAATTGTTCTGGTTATTGGAAATTATATTACTCTTAAAGGAAACACTTTTAGAAGAAATTTTAAACAGTCAACCCTGAATCCGTTTTTTTATAGGTTTACCAACTAACCAACATTATTCCCAAGTCTACAGAATACATTTTCGTTCTCTTCTTCTCTACTCTAGGCCCCCCAGAAACTCAGTCCCCAGCAGGAGGCAGAGCGGCAGACAATCCAGGGTTTGCGTCAAGGTGGGGCACTGACAGGGAAGTTCATCAGCACATCGTCCCTACCGACGTGCCTTCCCACCGGGGCATCCCATGACACTGAGCCCCCTTCCGCCTCTAATAGCCACAGTAGCCATTCCTCACTGCTTCAGCACGTCCTACTCTTGGAGCAGGCTCGTCAACAGAGTGCACTTCTCGCAGGTACAAATAAAAACGTATAGAATCTTACCTCAAATGCACTGTTTTTTGCTTTGGGTAAAACATCAACATGCGTTGTTTTGGCAACAAGAAGTCTCATTGTGTAATGGTGTGTTCACACCGAACGCGAATAGAGCGTCAAATATCGCGTCTATTGCGTCTAGTTAGACGCTTGAACATTCGCTCGAGATTTTTCACCTTGCGCGGAAGACATTGGCGGCAAACGCGTCGCCCAATTCTCGTCTTTGCATTGACTTTGTATGTAATCTACTCGCGCAAAAAATTTTTATTTGCGTTTGGTGTAAACACACTATAAGGGACGATACATACATACTTCCACAAGTTGCAAGTAGTTGACCTGAAAGAGAAAACTGACCATAGAAAGAGAAAATGTATTAATGCCCACTGTAGTATCCCCTTAAGACAGCACATTGTTTAGAAATAAGCAACGTGCAAAATGGAGCATGTGTAGCTACTAGAGTTGGCTATCGTTTGAATTTGAACGATTCCGATTCCTTGTATCGATTCCAGTTCCTAACGATTCTTGATTCCGATTCTTTTAAGAGGCAGGGTCAAAAAAGTTTACCTTGCTAACCAACGGTCTTTCTGAAGGAAATACTCCTTCTGTCACAAATACTCCTTTTGTCACAAATGTTGCATTTTGCCGAGATTTCGTTATTTTTAGAAAAGTGAAGCCACACTTTGGACCGTCGACGTAAGCTACTCATGTTCGACTCGCGCGGTTATGCCAACACTTCCAGTAGACGCTTCTTCGTTTGTGTTGTTCAGCGGTTTCTTCTTCCGGTCGTGCAGACTGTGAATATCGAAACTAGGAATCGAAATTTTCACTTTTGAACGATTCTGTGAAAAACGAAAAGTTAGTCCCGGTTCCAATCGATACTCGATTCTCAATACCCAACCCTAGTAGCTACAACAGTCTAGTTTGTCTAGTGTAATGTACTTGTTTCAGGCCTTACGGACATACTTTACCTCTTTTTCCTCTGTCATTTTGATGACTTGCTAATATGGCTAACATTATGGTTGATAACATCAATGGAGTTTTGTGTATATACAGTATGTCGGTTGCACAACAAGGTTGTGTGCGCCGAAGAAATGTGAAAGTCATAGTACATCTTTACCAAGTTGACAAAACCAAAAAACCTTTCTTGAAATGTCCAAACAAAGTTAATCTGGGAATTTGTATTAGCTCACACTTTATCTCTATCTTTAACCCACAGTTCCCATGTATGGACAGTCTCCGCTGGTAACGGGTGAGCGAGTGTCCAACAGCATGCGTACAGTAAATAAGTTGCCTAGGCACCGACCGCTGAGCCGTACTCAGTCAGCGCCCCTGCCGCAAACACCACAGGCCCTGCAGCACCTCGTAATGCAACAGCAGCATCAGCACTTCCTTGAGAAACAGAAACACTACCAGCTACATAAGGTAGAGGGAGCTCTGATGGTATGTTTGATGCTCTGGCCAGCATTTATTCAAGCAAAACACTTCTTTGGTTTATGTGGTACGAACGATGTAGTAAAAGTTGCTAATCGAGCCCCACCTTTGTTTAGATCCTCTCCAAAGGGGTGGAGCTTCCAAGACAGCCTCCCACTCACCCGGAGGAGACGGAGGAGGAGCTTACGGAAACCACAGAAATGCAAGACGAGCGAGGGGAGGGGGCTGATCATGTGAGGGAGGGGCTACAGAAAGAGAGCTCTGGTGAGACCACACCCCCTTCGGAACGTCTGGTCCAGTTTAAGGGAGAAAGCACAGAAAGTGACTTGGAGGAAGAAGATGATGATGATGAAGCCGTTGAACTAAGGGAATGTGACGAAGAGGGCGCTCCCTATGGCCAGGTGAGAAATTACAGCATGTTGCCTTTTTTATACTGAGGCTTTTGTTTGTAAATTAAAGGTTAAGAGTATAATTTCTGCAGCACTAGTGTCATTAAATGGAATTGCAAAAATTGTTTTCAAAGAGGTTTCTTGAAAGCCATAGGTCACCATTGCTATTTGCATGGGGAAAAATTACACACACAACCTTTAAATGTGATTTTCTGAGCCACCAACATGTACTTTGCATGGTTTAGCTAGTTTCTTGAACTTTTAAGGATCTCTAAACTTCTAATACTACTGTTAACATTTGTCTACCATTCCAATAACAACTGATTAGGACCCTCAATATTCCTCTATAACACTATTCGAATTCCATTCCATATTGTATGTAATATTCGAATAATATTCGAATATTAAATGCTCAAATTCATCCTATTATTAATAGTTACGACATTACACATTCTTATGGATCGCCAATGCCACTATAGCCTGTGGCTGTTGTTACACGTTCTGTCCACTAGAGATCTAACATTACTACAATAAACATTTCGATCGCTTTCTTATTAACAATTAAAAAGCAGAACAAACGCGTGTCCATCGATATTAACTACCAGTTATACAGCGTGCTAACCTTGAAAATACAGCTGTATTCTAATAATAACTTAGCTCACCTTATTAGATAGGCTCCTTGCATGCTGGCTAATAACTTTTTTAAAGCTGGTTCTCCGACATTGACAGCGCTGTGTCGGACTGATTTGTGCAGCGGTGTTCCAAAGGGAAACATGACATCATGACTTTTGCGTTAACATACACGCCACTTTCAAGTCAAGTGGCGTGTTATCTAAATGCACTTTGAGCCATTTCATGAGATCAGTCTGCAAAGGGAGAGAAAGCGTGCAGGACTGGCTTTCGCACGGCACTCGCAAGGTCTCGTTCTCTCCCTCTCTGTCATGCACGCGCCGCGCGCTATGTACGTTATGCGCGCAGTATGTTCTCGCTCTAGATTCCGGGAGATTTTAACCAATTTGCGGGCATCAGAGAGACGCTATCAATATGCGAGAGACTCCTGGATCTTCTGGGAGACTTGGGATGTCTGTATGGGAAACCCTGATGATAGCCCACAGCTTGTATAATGTGCTCAATTGCGTTACGATTCAAAACTTAATTGTTCATTAGACAAAACAAAAGCATTTCATTTTCAAATGCGTGTAAGCTGCGAGAAAGATTGCCTTAATAGATTTTTTGTTTTTAAATGTATATAAAAGCAATATTCGAATAGTAACTACAGCATTCAAATAGTATTGTTTTTTTAAATATTCGAAATATTATTTCGGAATTCGTTCCAACAGCCCTACAACTGATATGGCCAGCTTTCTATATATATCCCTTTCTCCTTTATTGCCATTCCCCATCCCCATTCTATTTTGCATAACATGCAAAGCAATCAAAACTTATTCAGAATCTTCATCTTTAGTGCCGAGCGAGCAAGGCAGAGCAGTGACTATGTATGAGTCACTATTCAAAACATATGCACCTGTGCAACTTAGCTTAGTGTTTCCTTTGATATGAAACATGTTTTTTACAGTTATTATTTTATATTTATTAAACTAAGCAGCTTTGCCTTAAATTTGTGTGGATTTCGTGTTGTCGTTCAGCTTTTAAGATCCATCTGAACGTCTTTCCGATGCTTCTGTCACTGCACATTTCGAGAGCTTAAGTGCGTAGGCAAGTTCCTGATGAGCGTTGCGACACACATGCGGGGCTTGGTGACTGGAGATCGAGGGTATCCCTCTCAACCAGAGCGATCGCAGCTTTTTCGCCCCCTGAAAAGGAGGGATTAAAGAGGAAGATTGCTCTCTTCTCTTCCTCCCACCAGTGACTCACCACTGGAGGCTGGAGGGGAGCGGACGAAAGAGGAAAAATAAACGTATAAATAATTGCTAGATTGGAAGACGCAATGAACTCGACTTGGTGGAGGTTCCTCTGAGAGCAAAGGTTTATCTAGTTTGCGGTGCTTGCTTAGGTGTTTAGCTGTAGGGTTTTACTGTTGCTCATACTTCTGAGTTAGAGATTTAAACAAACCCTATCTCAAATGATTAAACTTTGATATGAAACTAAGGCATCTATAAACCAGAAAAGGCTTAAGGCAAGCTTTTACCACCTGAGCTAAAAACAATTCTTAGAGTTGTGCTGCCATTAGTAGCAAGCAACGTTCACATTTTGTTCAGAAAATGAAAAAAATACGTTTTTGCCAAAGAGCCCATTTTCATAGAGCTGCACTTTTATTCTTAGATTTATACTTATCTTGTAAAAAAGTATACTAAAAAGTGATGCAATCAGTGTACTATAGTGATTTTTAAAGAGGTTGAGCTCTTAAAATTTTATTTAGCAGGTAATAAAATGTATTATCATAAATGTTGTATTTGGTACAACAGTGTTTTTTTATTTTTATTTTTTTACATTACTATGATGGTAATAACATGGTATTCTTCAAAATACTGTTTAAAATACCATATTTATACAATAATTTGAAGAATACCATGGAATTATGATCTGATATGGTGGTCATTTTAGCAAGGTAGTATACATCTTTATGAAATTTGAGCAGGTTTTGTCATATCTTACCAGTGTTATTTAAGTATATTTTTAATAGTTATGTTACTGTAGAGTTTACCTTACTATTTCCACCATGGTATTTTTCAAAGTACTAACATCTAATCTTACTCCATCATTACACTGCAACATCATTGCACTTTTCATAAAGACTTTTTTGTAGTTTTGTAATGTGTTATTAATCCATTGATAAATGTGCATTATTTTTTTATCTCAAAAATCTTGATACAGTGCCTCCTCAAAAAAAAATTGAATGAGAAAAGTACAAAAATTGTTACAAAAATAAAACAACACAAATATCTAAAAATGTGATTTAAAAAAAATTGTGTGAGTTTTAACAGAACCCCTAAACTTAAGCATGCGGTGGGTTTGGTTGGGGGTAAAAGAGAACAAATTGGGGAAAGTCTTATAATTTATATGATTGGTTTGTGCGATAAATCCCGCCTCTTGTTTTCATACGTGTTCACGAATTGGTCTGAATGAACAAAATTAAGGCGTTAATGGGAATACTAATTAAAAAGTATGTAAACAACACCCACTTAGATATCACCGCTTTGTCATGTCTTTAAATTGCCTAAAAACATATGCAATAGTTGTGGGTTTTTTTGAGTGATCAATTAGCTTGGTGAAATTAATGTTAAAGTAATGTTTTTAAAAAGGAACATGCGACAACATTAAGTGTAACTGGGACATGAATTTACAGTACATTTGATTTATATAAAAAAAAACTGTGAGATCTTTGCCTCCCCATATCAGAACACCACTCCAAGGCACTTAGACTGCATTATGTATTCCATCTTATGTATTCGTTTGCTTTAATTTGCAGATTTAATCCTCCAAAAAAGCTAATTTTGATCTGGTCGAGGCTGTTTTTCAAAGATGGCTCCTGCCTGTAAACGTGAAGTGGACTGTCTTTATAAAATCTTCTTATTTTATACTTCCTACTTAAATGGCAATGAAGATTACCTATTAATTGTCATTTAAGTGAAATTACTGAACTTAAATATACAAGCTTGATAAAAATGATCATTTTAGAAGAAAATTTCAAATGGCACTTAGAGGCTTTTGCATCTGAACTCTTCATGTACACTTACAACTTTCTCAATGCTTCGGTTTGCATGTAGGGACCCTCATTATGTTACCGTGTGAGTATAGTACACTATTTTGAGCCTTGTTAGTAGTATTAACTAGCGATTTTTATTTTCCAATACTCTATGCCCTATATACTATAAGCTAAACAGTTTTTAGAGATACAACTGTTTACATTCGATTATCATGAATAATCGAATATAAAGAGTTTTATCTCAAAAAATTTATCAGAATGGTGATGGCACAGTTGATAAGACACATGCCTTTGGTGTGAGAGACCCAGGTTCGAATCCACTGTGAGACACCAATGTGTCCCTGAGCAAGACACTTAACCCCTAGTTGCTCCAGAGGCGTGCGACCTCTGACATATATAGCAATTGTAAGTCGCTTTGGATAAAAATCGTTAGCTAAATGAATATAAATCCCAGAGATCGGTTGACTAGGTACCAACAGGGGCGGATCTACGGGGTGGCAGGGGGTGGCAGCTGGGATAAACCCCTGGGAATCCCACCCCTGGGATACAGTCTTGCCACCCCTGTTGCCACCCCATTTATAAATCAGATAATATGTTTTAAGTATATTTTATGTTCATAGCCTACGCTTTGAAGGCCAAGGAGACCCGCACCAAAATCCTCTCAAACTGAAATCGCCGATTTAGAATCCCCTCCCCCTCGCAATGGTTTCACCCATCACCAACACCGCAGCGACCCCACGAAATTTCACCAGTCACTCTCGCGGCCGCACCAGCAAACAGTGTTGTCAACTTAGCGCATTTGTCGCTTTATTTACTGACTTTTCTGACTGCAATAGCAACACTTTTTTTAAAAGCGACTAATCTAGCACCTTTTTTTGGACAAACCTCAGTAACCTCCAAATGTTACCAGTTCTATCCTGCGAACTATTGCTTTCTCCCTGTCGTCATCTCTCTCTGCATCTTCCCTGTTCAGTGAATGGCCGTGGCCGAGGAAGTTTCACAGATTAATCACTTATCTGCTTCTCTTTTGTTTTATATTTAAAGAATTTATTATTTAGATTAGATCATTACTTAGAGCTTTTATCCTGTTCCCGAACTCCCAGTCAATTCAGATGTTTTTGTTCTATGGTCTGAAAAAAATAATATAGGAAATGAAAACAGCTTTATTGGGCATATATTATTTGGCTATATTATATGATATGATATTAAAATACACTATCTGTGTGAGCATGAATTGAGAAAACACATTTTGCTAAAAACTAAAATTCCACTATAGGTGGTTTGCAGTCACGTGATTGTGTTGACGCGCGAAATGCAGGTGGAGGGCAAGGAGTGAAGAGCGCAATGGACGAGATGGAGAAAAGACCGTACTGTACTACTTTAGACGCTATTACAAGAGAAATATATAAACAGAAAATCAAAACATATGTTGGACGTGATCCTTGACGTTATGAAGAGGACCGATTTTCAACTGAATTGAGAGATTTGCCTGCCATCGAGGCTGTAGATATCAGCAACTAACTCGTCTTACAGACATACTTTGACTTTACAAAGTTCGGAAACTGGTACATTACACAAACAGCCACATAAGTGTATTTAAACACCTGAATAATGTAATTATAAGCCACATAAATAATGTATTAACTCACATTTGACGAAGTGATCACTGCACACACACAAACACAGGCATTTTCCCATTCGGCTCCTCCCGAACCGCAGACGTATGTTTGCAAGGCATTTTTCCCGGTGTATTTCTGTCAATTTCTTGTATTTTCCCTCTTATGAACAACAATTTTTGGCACACGACAAAAACTCCTCGTGGTTTGATCGATTTCAGCAACCATAAACGACGCAAAACATAGGCATTTGAGTGTGTTATAGTGCTTCCTAAATATAGAAAATCAGCGTCCTGCCCTCCATTTCCATTTCGCGCCATGGCAATGCAGTGGCGTGACGTCAGGTGAAAACAAGCTATTCCACATCTGAACACCACCAAATCTCCAACCAGCAGAAATTTGGCAGACTTGGTACAAAACTGTCGGTTTATTCAAGACTGGTATTTCATACAATGCATCAGTACCATGTCCAAACTTGCAAAAATCATGATCAACTAGAGATAACATAAACATTAATGTTGTTAACAGCTGTTCAGTGGCTCTGCAGCATTGTTAGTTAAAAAAAAAATTCTCATGGGAATAGCCTACACATCTAGTCAAAGTATTTACATTTTACTAAGGATTTAGATTCAATTGGCATGGAATAAAATTGGAATTGTACGATATGGTTTCAACCAACTTGCTATTGCTTATCTCCTGGGGAGCATACCCCCAAACCCCCCTAGAATTGCTTTTTCACAAAGTACAAAGACTACATAGACTGTTGAAAGTGATTACACAGAGAAAGGGTCTACAATTCACAAATTAAGACCCACACCATCCAAAAACCTAGCTACATCTCTGATTTGACTCCCACTCCGTATAATGTAGTGTAAAGAACAAAACGCATTCAATGAAAACCATAGCATTTTAAATTATGAATAATGTCCATGGCCCCCCTCATGAAACCTCATGCCACCCCAGGAAAAAATCTCTAGATCTGCCACTGGGTACCAATGTGTTATAAGACCAAAGGTTAATTTTGCGCCTGAGTTGTCCTTTAAAACAGACGCATGGTTGTGAGGAAGGGAGGAAGGAAAAACAAATGAATGAGTGAGAGTGAATGAGAGGGAAATATTAAAAGAAGAGCAGCACCCTCCTCCTCGCGCTCACTCTGCCTGCAATCATTGAGAAAAATGTTCAAAAGAGCACAGCATTAGAATTCAGCCTGCATCCTCCTCGCGCAGCAGCAGACTCACACACTCACACACATCTACACATATACTCCTCTGTGAATGGACCTTCTCTGACTCATCTCTCCTTGGTGATTCATCTCCTCCTCCGGACCCCGCCCGCCTTCGCTGCCCTGCACTTCACACCCAATCACAGCCCACCAGGGTGACGTGACACGCCGCAGTGTGTGTTAGTGTGTGTCTGTTATGCGGTGACACGCAGTGTCCATTGAGGCAGCGATATACGAAACACTCCATGTCACTTTGGTCAGTCACGGCCCCTAGCTGGCCTTTCCTTCTCATTAAAACACACCCACCTACATCCTTGTGTGAGTGTGTGTATGCCTTGTGTGCATAGTGTCTTGAATACAAATTGAGCCCCCGTCACCAGCCATGGTGAGAGAGACAGATGCTGCATAGCTTTAGTGTCTCGATAAAGAGAGAGTTGGTATGAAGAAGGGAGTTGTGGATTAATGTGTGTGTCTGTGTGTGTTGACATAACTTCAACCTCAATGTTTCATGCAAGAAGAAAAAACTAGTAAGAATCCCATCATCTCGTATGGGCCTCCATTGCACGTTGGACTGCATCAGCGGCTGTCTCGCTGCTCACGCGCACACACACACACACACGTTCATTCCGCTCGTCTGATATAGAGCAGACTCTGGGGCTGTTTACTGCAAATAACGTTTGAGTTGTTTTTTGGCAAATGTTCTCTGGGTTTCTTTGACATGCTCCAGACCGTCTACTTGATGTACATGTAGATCATGTACTGATGTTTAGTCTGTTATGATCTTAAGTTGCTCTTTGCACTCACTCCTATGTTATTTTAGAAGTATTTATATAGAATTATAGTCTTTATTAAAATTGAATTAAGCTTTTTAAGTGTTTATTTAGATTTTTGTTGACGTTTGTGTCAATTTGTTGCGTGCTTTTGTCAATCTGATGTTTTACTACAGTAGTTTTATTAATTTTTTAATTTATTTTTTTTGTTTAATTTATATTTTTTTGTATTTCTGTAGCTTTCAATGTGATTAAATATTTACTTTTAGTAATTTTAGCACTTTATTTTCTAAAGTTATATATTTGACAAGGCAACATTTCAATTTTTTTGAAAAAAAAAATTGAAATGTCGCCTTGCTTTGCCTTGCTTTTGGCTTGCTTAGTCGAGGTTTTTACCATTTAAAAATATTACTTATCTGTGTTGTACTTCTGTCATGTTATCACTGTGAAGCTGCTTTGATACAATCTGTATTGTGAAAAGCACTATATAAATAAATGTGACTTGACTTGACTTTTTTTATATTTTTATATGTACGTATTATTATTATTATTATTATTATTATTAGGGGTTCAAGCACAAAATGCCATTTAGTCATTTTATAAAAGGGGCATGGCAAAATACACTCAAAAGCCTATAAATCCTAAAGGAAAACTCAGAACTTCACAAAAAAGTTGTGTATGTTGAGCATATGTGTCATAACATGTTAAAGAAGCAAGCAAAGTTTCATGGAGATCGCCACATATGTGACACTATAACTGTTAAATCATATATTACCATACATTTCCTATGTTAAATTTCCTTTATTAGCTGTAATTGGTCGTTTCCATCTATTATGTCAGTGGTTACATGCTTGCTAAATTAACTTAATAACTTTTGACGCTTTAGCGCTTAAAGGCCTTAAATGCATGAATAAATGCTTTTACATTGATGTGACAGTGTCCATGTTTCTGATTGGTTAATCTTCAAGTGACTTTAAAAAGTTTTTTTTTTTTTTTTTAATTGAATTACGTATTGTTGATTGTGTACTGAACCTAATGAAACTGAACTTATTTAGAGTGTAAAGAATTAAACAGGACTGTACCATAGATAACTGAATTCAATTGTTCTGACAAGAACCGATTCAAAGTGTGCTGAACTAAATCAAACTGAGATGAACTGTAATGAATTAATGATGATTGTGTGCTTTTCCGCAGTATTCGGACCAGCAGCATGTGCAGCAACTGAATGTGTTCCAGGCCTCCCTGTCCATCACGGGAATGCCCCACAGACCCCTGGGAAGGGCACAGTCATCGCCCGTCACTTCTAGTCTTAAATCAGCACCCTGACAGAGGTGCCCATTAAGCATCTCTTTCACAACAGGTACGCTGCACTGCTGTCCATCAGTCAGAACAAGACAATATCCTTAGTAGAGTGTGTTTTTAATTATTTCCTCACTCTCTCTGCAGGGCTGGTGTACGACACCTTCATGCTAAAGCACCAGTGCATGTGTGGGAACACACACATCCATCCCGAACACGCCGGTCGCATTCAGAGTGTTTGGTCTAGGCTGCAGGAAACGGGCCTGCTTGGTCGCTGTGAGGTGAGTGCGCCACCTTCTGGAAGGGTGGAAGAATTGGCCAGAAACAATCAACTGGAAGCTTCATGTTAAAGCTCACCTGAAAATTCAGCTCTTTCTGTTAAAAAAGTTTGGGTAAATTAATACTATTATTTAGCAAGGACACCAGTAAATTGGTCAAAGGTGACAGTAAAGCCATTTATTTTGCAAAAGATTTCTTTTTCAAATAGATATTTTAAAATCTGTTCTTTTAAACTTTCAAATCTTTTAAACTTTTGTTCAAATCTGTTCTTTTAAACTTTTTATTCATCAGGGAATCCTGAATAAAAAATGTTTGCGGTTTACACAAAATATTAAGCAGCAATATTATGCAATATTTAGTATGATTAATATATTAGTTAATATAATATATTAATATATTCGTATGATTTCTGATGGATCATGAGACTGGAGTAATGGTGCTGAATTTTTTTGAAAATATTTTTAAAAATATATTAAAATAATATAATATTTCACAATTTACTGTTTTTACAGATTTTACTGTATAAATGCAGCCTTGATGAGAATAAAAGTCTTCTTTCAAGAGCATGAAAAAATCTTAGTGCACACAATTGTTAAATACTTTTGAGCAGCATATTTTTTTTTAAATATAAGATCATTTAAGCAATCATTTAGTGGTAAAAATGTACAGCTATTGTTTACAATGTAATTCAGGGTTCTTTCTGAAAATATTATGCAATTTTAAACAAAACTGCTGAATATTTTATAATGGCTCAGTCATTCTACCAATCAAAATGATTTTTTTACAAATAACTGTAAAGATAATGGGAACTTTGTAGTGGTTTGGTAAATCATGGATGCTGTCTCAATGTACTTTCTTTGTTTGTGTGCAGAGGATCAGGGGAAGGAAGGCCACACTAGATGAAATCCAAACCGTTCATTCTGAGTACCACACGCTGCTCTACGGCACCAGTCCACTGAACCGACAGAAACTGGACAGCAAGAAACTTTTAGGTGTGCTTTAGAAGCTCTCTGTTGTGATGTGTGAATGGAGTTTCTGCCGTCTTGATTTTAGGACACCAAAAAAGGATTCTCCTCCTAGTACACATCTACAAAAAGATTCCCTTGCTTGCTTTCTATTTGATGGGTTGCTTAAGCAAACCTCCTTTGACAGACGCCTAGGCTTTTTTAGGTCCTGAGACATTTGCCCACCCCCGCTTCTGAGTCACCAGCAAAGTGTGTGTGTGTGTGTGTGAGGGTGAGAAGGTTCAGCTACGGACAGAGTTGCCATCACCACCTCCACTTTTATGTGAGACGCACTTTAAAGAAACGTGGACTGTTTTGACCTTGAGTGCTCTCTGTAGAACAGTGAGACAGATGATAGTTGTGTCAGCGTCCTCCAATGAACATCCTTGGGAGTGAATAAGTTGTGTCAATTATGTCATTACCTGAATAGATAATATGTAAACAGATGTGTGCCTAAACATAACACTCCTTCAGATCAGCTTCTAATTTCCTTTTTTAATTTTCTAGGCCCAATAAGTCAGAAAATGTACGCTGTCCTACCGTGTGGAGGCATTGGGGTAACGTTTTTCAATTTTCTTTCCATTTGTCCAACTTATATAATAAAGAATGAAATGGCATTCACGTTGTATTTAACTCTATGTACTAGGAAGTATATGTAAACAAAACAGAATACATCTGGATTTGTTTGGATTGTGAAATGTAGATATTATTATTTTTGGTTATTGTTAATATTATTATTTTAATAATAATGTTTATTAATACATTATTAATACTAGGAAGTAATAATACTTCCTAGTAATAATAATGTTTTACTTTAATGTTATAATTTAATATAATAATAATATATTTTTATAATAATATTTGTATGTATTGTTATTATTATATTCAATTATTTAAAATTAATAAAAACTTAAATTATAATTATAATTCTCACTATTAGTAAGGTAAAATAAAAATCATTTTGGAAGGTTTGCTTTTGTATTTAAAACTATTATTTAAATTTAGTTAATTTTAAACAAAAAGTTACATAGTGCACCTTTAATAATAATAATGTTTTACTTTAATGTTATAATTTAATATAATAATAATATATTTTTATTATAATATTTGTATGTATTGTTATTATTATATTCAATTATTTAAAATTAATAAAAACTTAAATAATTATTATAATTCTCACTATTAGTAAGGTAAGATAAAAATCATTTTGGAAGGTTTGCTTTTGTATTTAAATCTATTATTTAAATTTAGTTCATTTTAAACAAAAAGTTACATAGTGCACTTTTAATAATAATAATAATGTTTTAGTTTAATGTTATAATTTAATATAGTAATAATATATTTTTATAATAATATTTGTATGTATTATTATGTTCAATTATTTAAAATTAATAACAACTTAAATAATAATTAGAATGCTCACTATTAGTTATTTAAGTATAATATTAAAATAAAACATTTAAATAGTAATAATAATTTTTGATGTTCATACTTAATTTTGCACTAATGAATTGTCCCCAATAAAACATTTATTAAGAAAGTAAATAGGATCAATTGTGAGTTCCTCAGTTTGTGACAGTAGGTCAGTTAATGATATTTAACATGATTTGATGTCCTGTAGGTGGACAGCGACACAGTGTGGAACGAGATGCACTCGTCAGGTGCCGTCCGCATGGCGGTGGGCTGCGTCATCGAGCTGGCCTTTAAAGTTGCTGCTGGGGAGCTGAAGGTTCATATTCACTTCTCTTACCACGGATTTGTGTATATTTGATGTTCTGGAATAAATATCATTTGCTTATATTACATCACATTTTCTTCTGTCGTCCTCATCTTCCTTCTCTTCTATTTTTGTTTGATGGATAGAACGGTTTTGCGGTGGTGCGTCCTCCTGGTCATCATGCTGAAGAATCCACTGCCATGTAAGTAGTTTGAAACTACACTTAAGAGTCTGTATAAAATGTTTCATTTCAAATATCTTAATGTCATTTAAAGCCGTTTACTTTATCATGTTTATTCTACATAAACATCCCTGCATGTTGAACATTGGATTTCTTTATGTCATGCTGTGTGTTGTGTGTGGCCAAATGTTTGATATCTAGATGTACTGTATAAATGATTCATGTGCGTTCACATAAACGAGTCCACTGCTCTGTGTGTGTCTTGGCAGGGGTTTTTGTTTCTTCAACTCAGTGGCCATCACTGCCAAACTCCTGCAGCAGAAACTCGAGGTGGGCAAGATCCTAATCATAGACTGGGTGAGTTTTTAGGGTGAGCTCCATGTGATACACAGTCTCCTGTGATGTTAAAGTCCTAACAAGCAATATTATTGTACCCATTCAGGTTCATTTTGATGAATAAGAAGATTAAAATCTTCTCTAAAAGATTTCAATTCTTTTCATAGGATATTCACCATGGAAACGGGACCCAGCAGGCTTTTTATAATGACCCCAATGTGCTGTACATTTCCTTGCACCGTTATGACGATGGCAACTTTTTCCCAGGCAGTGGCGCTCCTATTGAGGTAACAACATTTCAGTCCCTGTGTGAAGATGCTTAAAGGGATAGTTCCCCCAATTAACTGAATTTCTGTTATCATTTACTCGCCCTTGAGTTTTTCCAAACCTGTATGAGTTTCTATAACACAAAAGAATATATTTTGAAGAATATGGGTGACAAAATGTAGCCTGGCTGCGCCCTCCTACGCACTTCCGCTCAATTTCATTTTCCTTCAGTACTACGTCTGGGATCGCTCCATAGCCTTAGGTTTCCAGAAATCAATTTTTTGTAGGACCAATCAGCGAATAGAGGGAGTGGCTGAGAACGATGCCGTTGATGTAGCGCGCGTCAGTTTGAGTTTGGCAGCGGAGAAAGACGTGAGAAATGCTATTCGGTCCGTTGTTGGAAAAGAAACTGCCGAATATACAGAATTTAAAGCCGGATTGTTATCGTCACACCTCTTGTTGCACTAACGGAGGATCAAGTGAAGGAGGCAGAAAGGTTGGAAGTTCGTGCTGGGCAGCGCTCGGTGTGCACGATGACCGTGACATTTTGGACGGACGCTGTAGCCTGGTGTTCGGAAGCCCTGAGTCCTGGCTGCTAAACTATTGTCGAATATGCACTCAGGAGTCATGTCAGCTCATATTCCCAACAGTAAATTTACGGATTCTTGTGATGAATAGAACACTTTGAGCCCCTTTGTCTACTCGCGCAGGAGGTTGGTGTGTCAGTTTTACATGTTGTAAATCATACAAATTGGTTGTAATTTTTTTTAAATAATTGTCATAAATAAAAATGTGAAAACCCATACTTTGAAGACCATATTTTCAGTTTTAGATGGTTCATTTGTTTTAATAAAAAAAATGCCATATAAAAATGTACAAACCACAGTCTATGGTACAAACACATACTTTGAAGACCATAATTAAGCTAATTAAGAAACAATAAGACGTTATATGAAAAGTTGTTATTTATTACACATATACAGATCATTCAGTGTAACTGTTACAGCATTTGCGGCAGATCAGAAATGACCGCAGCGGCGTCTGCATATTTGTAATGATTAGACACGGCTGAATGAATACGACCGTTGAATGAATACATCGCTGTCCTTCGTGTCAAATATACATTTCGAATTAATAGTTGTTCCTAGATTAACAAAACCTGCAGGTCTCGTTGACTGAAATCCTATTGTAAACATAATCCTCTGATATTCGGACTTGCTGTTTCCAGCCGTTTCGGCGCATGATATACGTCACTCACGACCACACGTTAGCGATTGGCTATGGCAGATCCTGAGTGACTCTGGGCAGATCCAATAGTTTTGAACTTTAACAGTGAACCCGCCTACAAGGAAGGAAACGTTTCTCAATGGAGGGGGCCAGACTCTATGTGCATATCAAATGTACTAGAGTCTGGTTGAACCAGGCTTGACAAAATGGGTATTGACTTCCAAAGTATGGAAAAAACATACTGTGGAAGTCAATGGATCCATCAACTCTTTGGTTAATGACATTCTTCAAAATATCTATCCCTTTAATTTGTGAATGGTGGCTTCCTGTAGCATATGAACAAAACTGGTTTTCTCATGGGATCTTTATAGGTAGGTGTGGGTCCAGGAGAGGGCTTTAACGTCAACATTGCCTGGACTGGCGAGAGTGGAGCCACCTATGGGTGATGTGGAGTATCTGACTGCCTTCAGGTGAGATATGCACAAAAATGCTATATAACTCTCTTTCAACATTAAAAACATTTTCACTGAACCCATTACATGGTTTGAGGAGCCGTGCAGATCATTTGATATTCAAACACTTCCTGTCTGTGTGCTTGTAGAACGTGGTGATGCCCATAGCCAATGAGTTCTCCCCGGATGTGGTGCTAGTGTCAGCTGGCTTTGATGCAGTGGAGGGCCACCAGTCCCCCCTCGGTGGATACAACGTCACCGCCAAATGTGAGTTTGCTGTCAGATGGCACAGATGATCATTTTGTACCCCAAATTGCATAGATGATTTGTACTATACACATAAAAGACCATTTAAAATGCAGTCGTACATAGACTACGTAAGATCTTCTGGGTCAGTAAATATTGCTGTCATACTGGTCGTACCACTAGACCATATTGACTCTATCGAATTTTAGTCTTTTTCACTTTTATCCTGCATTTCTGTTAAAATTGGGGGCGTTTAAGGTTTTTCATGAAGGCTTTTTGAGTTTGTTTATAGTTCATGAATCACCCAGCATGCTCCTGGCTCTCTGCGTAGGTTTCGGCCATCTCACTAAGCAGTTGATGAAGTTGGCTGGTGGCCGTGTGGTTTTGGCACTGGAAGGAGGTCACGACCTTACCGCCATATGTGACGCATCTGAATCCTGCGTGGCTGCATTGCTTGGAGACGAGGTGCCCATCATTCATTCACACACATCAGACTAGCACACGATAGGATTATATAGGATGCTCTATTTTAATTCTCATGTCCTGTTTTGGGCTCTCAGTGATAATGGTTAAATCTTAAATAATATCTGTCTGCTAGCATTTAACAATACCAGGGGTACATATTAAAATATCTTGTAGATTAAATAAGTTAATTTCAAAATTGCTATTATTATTTTGAAACGCATCATTGGTGTCTCTGGGACCCTAAGGTCAATATCAGCAGAACATGAGCTTTTAATAGCTTAAATAAGTCTCATACTCTCTTTTAGTACAGTCGGTACTATTTTTGAATAAGTAATTACCAGCGAACCTTAAAGTACATTCTATATAGTATGAATGAGTGTGTAGTATGAGTATTATACAGATGAACTACATGACATGTTGTCATTGTCATGTGACCTACAAGAATGAGTTGCTTCATTTCAATGCCCTTTACAAATCCTCTCTCTTCCACTCATGGGATAATGTCCATTGGACGTGCACTTCTCACCGCAAATAATAGATCATCCCAGGGTTCCCGTGGATCCTTGAAATCATTGAAAGTTTGTGAATCTGAAAACAAAATTCAAGGCCCTGGAAAGTTTTTGAAAATAGATACAGGGCCTTGAAAGTGCTTGAATTTATTTTGTGCAAAGAGCTTTTCTGGAAAAAAATCCCTCCGGATCCACTAATGTGTTTTTTTGCCAACACTTTGGGGCCTAAGCTTGCTTGATTTACGTCAGTTACTCACATTTACACGTTACGTTAAGTGTTTCCCGTCTACACTGTTGTCCCCACATTAAGTACTTGAATTTGAGGGTGTTGAAACTGGAAAGTCCTTAAAAGGTCCTTGACTTTGAAGTTAGCCGAGGTGTGGGAACCCTGTCATCCGAATATTGGGAATTCAGACATTCTACACACACTGGTGTTTTTTTACATATTATATAGTTGGGAAATATGCATTTTTATATGCAGCTGTAGTGTTCCTGTGGGTGAAATAAACATAAATTGTGTGTGTGTGTTGCAGTTGGATCCTCTGCCACTAATGGTACTTCAACAGAAACCGTGTCCAAAAGCAACAGCCTCTCTAGAGAGAGTCATTGAGATTCAGAGTAAGTAAGAAACCGAAGGAAACTTGGTTAAAAATTACATTAATTTTTACATTTAGTCCCTCTTTATTTTATAGTCGAGAAAGTGTGTTCAGTTGGGTTTTATATTTAGAAATTTATTTAAAGGCACACCGTGTAAGATTTTTTTTAATTAAAATATGAACAATGTTTTATATTTTGTTGATTTGTGTACTTAAATTATCTAGGGCTGGGCAAAAACATAGATTTTTCTCAACGGCCACGAATCAATTTTTTCCATATAAAGGGCTCGCGGACGCGGTGCTGCGTCTTCTCGTCTCTGCACTAGGCAAGCGCTAAGCGCACTCTGTTTAGGACTCGGGACATGACGGAATATTTACTTGCACAATTGGGCCAGCATTGCATCGTAACCTATGATCGTAACTAACGTTTATCATTTCCACGTCTTTTTAAGTTTTACTAGTTTAAACATTCAAGCAATGTTAAACCATCCCGTGCTCGTGCACTCTCAGAGATGTCTTTCACTGCGTAGATAGTCGGTTATGTCTTAAATTAGCATTAAAGGTGTGTGACAGACAGACAGTATTATAATGAGACAGGGATCCGTGCACTAGTTCTTAAAGTGACGCAGCCTTATGTGTCTGTCAGCAACATAATATAGTATAAATTGTAGGCAATCAGAATGAAAAGCCTTTGTATTTAATTCAGTCTGGACTAAGAAGACTATCCAGTGTTATTTTACATTGGATTACTTTATTCAGTTTCTGTATTTTTGACATACCCAAAAATGTGTTATTTGTGTCTTTATTCTATTGTATTTATTTGTGCTGTGACTTTTTTCAATTTAATTCAAAGATTGAAATCAAGCTTTCATGTGTTACATAAACTCTTAACAAAAAAATGACCCCATTGTAAAAACAAACATTTAGGTAAGATTAATGTAATAAAAAATGTCTAAATATTTATATATTTATCTATAGCATAAATATTTATATATTTACTTATCTATCTTAAACATAAAATAACCCTGTTTGATCAAGCTGTGGGACTGTTTAGACTTTTTTGCATCTTGCATCAAAATCCTGTCTATTCATTGTATGCATTTAGTCCGTGTATAGACCTTATGCACCCGAGAAATGTGGGCGCCGTCATCTTTAGAATATTGTCTTTGAACTTCCGGTTTCACGGTCGCTCTGTATATTTCTATGGCATCACTGTCGAGGAATATTAGCTGGTGAAGTGGATTTACTTATTGTAGAGTTAACAAAAGTTATCATGAGCATTGTAATGTTTATCATAAGCATTGCAAAGCAGATGTCTTAACAAATGTCGACCGGGAAATTTCTCACGAGCAGTTCATTCATACCTATGCAAGATCGCTGTGGAAATAAAGACCGGAAGTCAAAAGACAACGAGCGCAGCACTGAAAGGGGCGGGGCTACATAAGGTCTATAGTGTATCTAAAATAAAAAGAGTTTTATATAAAGGTTTGTGGCTCTTAATTTCTTTGTATTAATTAACCACTAGTAAACTTATGTCCACTGTTCTTTTTATAAATATAGGATTTGTATTACATCTTCATTATAGTTGAATTGAGAATTGAAATTCGAAAATTCAAATCGAAATTCGAATTCGAACTGAGAGCATGCTAATCGAAATTTGAATCGAAATTGAACATGTGAATCGATACCCAGCCCTAACATTATCCCACATGTTTCTAAGAATGTTTAAGAATAAGCAGTTTTACAGGGTCGTGTCCGTGCGTCATCTATCAATGACATCATACCCGCGTTACCCTTGATTTCTGGTTTTATTTTGTAGAAACCACACTGAGTGAACACACAGAGTAGCATTATATCAACTTTCATCACACTTAAATGTATCTAATATAATAAAACATCCACATACTCCACATGCACATGACCGGAATAACGGAAAGCGCTCTGTGGCATAATAAAAGCTCCTCTGTTCTTGAGCCGTGTGTCGCGCTGAATCTCTCATTAGCCATCAATATAAACATTAGGTATCCACTGAATATGATTTCTCCCCGAGACCCTGTCGTATTCTCCACCGGCTGTAGAGGCGAAGACAACAACTCCTATGATTCTGCGAAATCAAGGCATCATCAAGCTATGCCTTTTTAAATAAGCGACCTCTAGTGGTGAAAAATCACATAGTGTGCCTTTAATGTTTATTAGAAGCTTATTTGTTTTTTTGTTCAGACATAGCATTGAAATTAGCATAGCATTCAGTTTTGAGGTCTTGATATGTAATTGCTGATCATTATTTATTTATCTTAAGGTAAACACTGGACATCTCTGCAGAGGTTGGCTCCTACAGTGGGTCAATCTCTCCTGGACGCTCAGAGACGAGAGAAGGACGAGGCAGACACTTTGACCGCCATGGCCTCTCTCACAGTGGACAACGATCAGCAAACGACTTCCACAGAAACCAGAAGGTATCGCAACCGAGTCCAGTCTGTGGTTATACACCAACATTTATTCGTGTTAACCAATTATTTCTTCCTCAGATCTGCAGAGGAGCCAATGGAGGAGGAGCCCGTGTTGTAGAAGAGCGAGTAAAGTACATCACTGCTCCAACCTTCTTGTCCACGTGTGCTTGGCACTGGTCACCCTGACGTCACGCCTCATGTTCCTCCTCCCAGTTCTTTGATTGGTTCCCTCGGTCCTTCACTCATTTCCAGGTGCTTGACTGACACGTTCACAGCCCACCCACTTTCGCTTTTCCGAGGTAAAGCATAGCAAACTGTTGCCGAAAGGGGACGACAAAGGCATGATGGGTAATTGCAGGACCACTCAGTGAGGGTTGCTCAGCTGGATAGGCCGAACAATGGAGTACTCTTCAGAGAAAAGCCTTTGATATTTCAATTTATCATTGTATTGAACTGGGGACGTAAAGAAGAAAATGCGACGAAAAAAGTAGAGGAGGAGGAAGGGAAAAACGACACGACAGCATGTGGATGTTGTTGCTCGGAGGCCGCGAAATAAGCTTTGTTTTCTGTACAAAGTATGAGAAATGTACAAAGTTCCAAAAAAAAGCCAACAAGCAGCAAAAATACTTCAGCACAAAACACACATATACACTCATTCACAAACGAACATGGCTCCCGAAAGAGGAACCGGATGTTCGGGTCGTGACAAAAACACCTTTTGCAGACAAGTATACTCGTTTACACTGTACCGTGTTCGATTATTTGGTATACTTTTGCATCTGTATAATAACCTGTTGTGAAAAGCACACAAACATATGAGAAATATATATATACATACATACATACATACATATAAGCATATGTGTTTTGTGTGTACCGTATACACAATTGAACACTGAAAAATATAGAAATACTTTATATCTCCTTTATGAAACGTTTTCTTATCAGCTGTGGTTGTACATACAGTAAAAGCGCCTGCGGACTTTTATCTGGAAGTGGAAGAGCGATGGTTAGCCTTTTTTTCCCAGAAGCATTTCTTCTTTTTTTTTTCAGAGAAAACACTTCTTTTATGGAATATACCGCTTTGCTATAACATGCTCGCACATAAACTTAAACAACGGCAACACGACAAAGGTGTAAAATACGGAGAAAGGATTTTCAAAGCGTCCATCTCGACCTTCGTGGAGAACGAGGAAAGACGCGTTGTGGTCATGTCTGAAGAAAGACTTCTTTTTTTTCAAAGAACTTGGTGCCTTTTATACTAAGGAAAACATTTAAAAACACCAATACTTAACAAAAATCGCAAATCCTCAGAGTTAACGTTCATTTATTTGTGTTGATTTTTCAAATTGCCTTAATTTTTTCAAAGAAAAGTAATTTCAGCCATGAACGACAGAGCAGCACAAAAGATTATCATCTTCCTTTCTACCCCGGTTTCTTTTCTTTCTTATTGTTTTTAAAGATGTGTTCTTGGAAAAAGGGTTTGATACTCCTCCTTTTTATTTTACCGTTAACGAAAGAACGAAATTCAACGATTGTTTTATTTATCAGTCCTGTGCAACAGACTAGCACATGACGTGATGCGTTTGGAAACACTGACGATGTCGTGACCAACTTCCTGTTTGTTTTCTTTATATTAACGCCACCTTTTTTTGTACATGTATTCGTTTCGGCTCCCTTACACTTTATTTCCATTGGCGAGAGAGTGCTAGTGGTGACTTTTTTTATTAAAACATTTCCTTTTTTTGTACAAAAAATGTAAACGAAAACAAGAAATGAGTCAGTGTTAATTTCATCGTTTGATTTAAAGTATTCTCTGATGAGGAATGTACAGCGTGGTACAGATATTATTGATGATGTTGATTTATGTCACTGTGCAGTGCATCTGGCATTGTCCTTTTTCAGGATTTAAGGATATTTTTTCCGGCAATAAGAGTGACTAGGCTACCACTTTTTTTTTTTTTGTTTAATACTGAAATAACCTTTTGGTCATCTTTTGATATAGCTTTTGTGCTATCGATATGGTTATTTTTCACCAGACTAATTAGTATTGTTCATAACAGTTTGTTGTATGCTGATGAATCACTTGTGCACTTGTGGATGAAATGCAATGGCTTGTTTATGACCCTAAAATAATCATCCTTGATTACATTTTCACTGTGTGACAACAGTTTTGGGGGACAAATTCGATTTAATCTACTGCGTCTTTATTCAGCAATGTCACAGAAGCAACATTACTTGGTCTGAGAGGTGACAACGTGTCTAATGGCAAGTACTTTCAGTGAGACTGAACTGGGTCTCAAACATCTTGCACTAATTCTACACTGTAGGTCCGAACCTAATTGTGTTTTTTTTTCCTCTCTTTCGGTTCTCAGACGCAAATTATGAGGCATTAAAAGCAAAGTGACTTATCTCAGCAAATGCGTTTAAATGACACGTGAACTCTCTCGTCAGCGTTTTTTCTTTGTGTATGTTCATTGGTTCACCGATGAACTGTTGATGTTGAAGCGACAGACATTTGGATGCGCGTTTCTTGACTCTGCTCTCATTTGATTTATTTATTTGGAGTCAGAAATGGCTGCTGAAAGCAAGTTGCATTGCTTCTGGATCAATGCTTGTCTCGTTGTAAATCTCTGAAAAATTAAGTACCTGCATTTTGTGTCTTCTCTTTGACAGCCTCGTAGCCTCTGGGCAATAACATTACAAAGTGATCAAAAAATAAATAAATAAAAAAAGGCCAGTTTTTTTCACAACTACAGTCCTCTAAGTAGAGCCATGTCACCATTGGATAAAGTATTTATACGTCTGAACTGTATGTTGAAACACTAAAGTCGACTGTTTCGCGGTTAAAGAGAAACAGGAAACAAACACTTGGGCTGACGCTAGCCTCTGTACTTAGATACTGTAATATACACTAAGAGAATTTCCCTCTTCTATGTGGCTGTCTAAATCAGGAACTACTGTGATCAGGTTTTGTAACGTTTGGATGTAGATCACCAACCATTTGTGCATAGTTTTGTATCTTCACCCTATATGGTGTCAAAGAGTTTATTGACCGTGCAGTTGGTGGTGAAAGCTTTTTCTCTCGTTTTTCGTTCCTCGTTTTAGTTTCAAGGATGAATCCAGCTGGCATGTTGGTCCCTTTTTGAGACCTGAACCTTCTCCTTGGGTGTGTTGGGTTAAGCAATACATAGAGAGGGAAAATAATCGATTAGTAGCGTACGACGCTCGGCTTTCTTGAGGGGAGGCTGTTCGTTTCGCGCAATGATCTTTACACAAAGAAAACAACGTGAATGGCCTTACGACGGACATCGGGAAACCTCTGTATGTGTAAAAGACATCTGCCATTCGCCATGGAAGATAGCTTTACTGTCTCTGCCACATATTTTGCTATTGGGTAAATATGTATATTTATTGATAATTCATATGTTGTGTATATGTTGTGACCTATGATCGTCAAGGTTCAAAGAGTGCTTGTATATTTTTTGACTTTTTTGAAAGAGAGGTTGTGACTCCTTCACTGGCCCTTTGTTTCTTTGCTGTTCTACATCACTTGTTGTGATTGGTCGTTTCAATTTGTGAGACCTTTTAACCTTACATTTTTAAGATCCTTTCTCTCTCTCTCTTATCTCCTCTCTTTTTTGTCTATCTTCTGGTCATATTGATATGCAGAAGTTGTCTGAAATTATCAAAGCACATTCCCTGATTTATTGTGTTCTTTCAATGCTTTCATGTCGCGACAATACAAAGGTGTGTATACTAACTGCTACACACGTGTATATAGGGTGCATATATGTGTACACATGTGCAATACACGCTATTTGAGCAATCTATTACTGTGACTATTAATCATTAAAAATTGCTGTCCCTTTGAATCTTGCAGGTTTTTTTTTTTTTGTCATATCTTTATGCAAGCATATATAAGGAAACCTTTGGGCCAGTGGTGATCCACACACTGGACAAGACATTTAGTTTGTGAAATAAGTCTGTTGCCCTTTGTCTTAACTTCCTGCAGTGTTGTCTAGATTTGTATGCTCTTCTTATTGTCTTAAATGGGTTCAAATTGATGCATGGATATTTGTGACAAATATTTCATTTTAAAGCTAAACCCTGATGCATTTGTTTTCATTCAGCTTGTCTCTATTCGTATATTTAAGATTTTGTAATAGTAAAATCTTCTTTAAAATAATTAAATCACTGATAATTGTCAATAATGTATTACTATTATTTGTATTTTTTATTAGATATATAATATATTTTTTATAAAACTTAAACAAATTATATTGTTATGTCATTCTAATGTATTTTATGAGTAAATATTTTCATTGGTACTATGTTTTCCTGTAGCATTATAGACAATATAATATTGTGAGTGTGAAATGCAAGTTTAGCCAAGAAATCGTGTAATTTTTTATTTATTTATTTTTATTTTTTTATCTTATAGTTTAGGTGTTTTCAAACATGGGAACGTTCAGTAAAAAAAAAAAAAAAAAAAAAAAAATATATATATATATATATATATATATATATATATATATATATATATATAATATTTTAGAATCTTTAATCTTTTCTCGTCTTAGGACAACTTTTTTGATCCACTTAAAATGTTGACTACTATTTATACATACATTATATATATATATATATATATATATATATATATATATATATATATATATATATATATATATATATATATATATATATATATATATATATATATATATATATATATATATATATATAGTAATTTAATATATAATTTAAAACAATTATATATTTTTTATAATTGTGTGTGTATATATATATATATATATATATATATATATATATATACACACACACACACAATTATATATAATTGTTTTAAACTATTTTTTAAAATATAAGGTAGTTTTTTTTTTTTTTTTTCAAAAAAAGATCAGAAATCATACAAATTATGCTATTCCATAGTCAAAAGTGTTTCTCTTCAGGGTTCTAATTAAAAGCACTTTAATTGTGGATAGAAAACTGGTGCAATGTAATGTAAACTGATATTAAATGTAAACTGATTTAGACATTTATAATACTTTTTTTTTCCCCACTGTAGAAGGGTCTTTATTCTTGAAAATATGTAACTGCCTTAAAGGGGGTCCCTCAAAAGCAGGCCATCATTTGGGGGTCTGGAGCATCAAAAAGTTTGAAAACCTCTGATTTAGGTCATAGAAGGTAACAACTGGCTCCCCTATAATTTCAAAATAATCTTGTGTAAGTCTATAAACAAGGGAGATGAGTAAGTGATACGTGGTTAAATGAGGGCGTATTGTGCACTGTAGTAAGATATTCATGATCTACTACTCCATAGTAAAGCGGGCGTGGCTTCATTTGCAGCGCCCAATTTTACGTCACTTCATTCATCCCGCGGAACGCCCACTCGCGCGCCCACCCATGCTGACGCGGCTGCGCGTGTTTACGTGAGGCGAGTCGACTGCTCCCGTTTCCTGGCGGAGAAGATGGCGGCTCCTGGACCAGGGGAGTATTTCAGCGTCGGGAGCCATGTCTCCTGCCTCACCTGCCTGGGGCAGCGCTTGCAAGGAGAGGTCGTCGCTTTTGACTACCCGTCCAAGATGCTGACTTTGAGTATCCTTTTGTCGTCTCAGCTTGTCATTGAATCGTCGGGATCCACAACTGCAAGAGGCCTGGTCTGCGGGTATGCCAAAGATATTTTCACCACGGTGAAGTCAGTCCACTCGGCGTTCGCTTCCGTGTTTCGCGCATGCCGAGTCAGGTGATGCGCATTTGAATCTCCGATTGGTTATTACATTTTTCTCTCGTGCTCTTTAGTTCGTAGCATGTGAGTGTAGTATCCTCTTTATGTCAACCAAACACAAATGTGGACAAAATTTAGCTCTAATGTGTTATAGTGTACTATAAGCAATATGGTGTTTCAGACGACGACCAATTTTAGGCCTAATTTTACTGTGTCCTGTTCATAGAACACCTTGAAATATCATATCTTTTGAAAATGCGCTGTAATGTAGCAAACGCTATATTTAATTGTCTAGTTATGCTGTGTATATTGTCTATTTAGTGGTGCTCATTTCTGTGGAGCATTAAACGCTCGCAAAGTCGTGGTAATGTCTGATTGACATTCCTTTAGTTGGGGGGGGGGATTCGAGTCTTTTGAATCGGTTCGCTGCCCCTTTCTGTGGGTTACATCATTACGCCAGCCGATAGCTGCAAGTCAATGTGTTTGGTTATGAATAATAAAAATACATTTTAATTTAATTTCTTAATTTTGTAAAATTCTGGGAATCAAACTATGAGGAAAGTGACAAAACTGACCAAAATTATAGGGTTAACCATTTTCATCATTGTCCTTGTCATTTTAATGTATGGTCATGTTTACACAATCTTAATTCTTTCACCAGCGTAAATATAAAATGGCGTATGTATTATAAATAAACGGAGAATCTCCCTTATTTAACTTATATCGTTGACAACCCTCATATTTTTGTGAGGGCGAACGAGTCGGTGCACAGTTAGGTGGACTAGAGGATTTGATTCGCGGATTCTTTTCACTCAGTCGAACTGGTTCATAAAGCGGTCTGAATGATTCATTAGTGAATTAGCTTCATTATCCAGTAATCTCAACCTACTGGAAAGGTCATTGAAAAGTCTGGTATATTCAACTTCGAAAACGAGGATGCTTCTGACTTAAAATTAAGAGGTTTGGCATGTTTATGTGTAGTATCGTTGGAACTGCAGTCCCGGCCTAAGCATAATGGAAGTGAATGAGGGGTGGACAGGCTGTCAACTACAGCATTGATGCTCTCCCATACACAGATCTGCGCATGCGTGCTTAGGGGGCGTCAGCTAGCCTCAACGCTAACATCCGAGTTTCTCTGCCTGACACATAATGCGCACCCTAACATACAATCACTGTGGTGTGTGCATCTAAATGATAATTTCACTGCATTTATAAACGAAGTATATAATTTTCCCTTGCTCCATGCCTTATTTTTATCAGTGCATTGATAAAAAAAAAAAACAGTTGCAGAGTTCCCTCTGGTTTGATGGCTAACCGCCTGATCATGTGCTGCCATTCCTGTTCAGCATTCAAAAATTAAAATACTTTTGTTTGAGGAGCCTTTAACCACCTTTACTAAATGGGGAGGTTTCGGAAACTTATTATAACTGATTTTTGTCAGATTTAGCTCAGCCAGCTATTGCATTTGTTTTCCAATGACAGATTGTGGATAACCATCACCAAAAGAAGCTCAGTTTGGTCATTGGTCTGAAAATGCATAGAAAGCCAAATTGAATGAAAGGTTATTTAAATAAAGCAAAAAAAAAGATATTTAAGTCACCATGAAATTAAAATGGGGGGTAGTATGTTTGTGATGTCACCGTCTGCTCAAGTGACTGTGGTTACGTCCACTGTGTGGCACGAAGACTTAAGCGACAGCATTGGTTTTCAGTGTGAATGCCACAAAAAAACACAATAAAATGGAAAAGAGCTTTGAAATTTGACTATAATTAGATTTGACAAGAATCTGAGGTATATTTTTACTGACTGCCGAAAGCTACAGAGCACACAGAGGCAAATGGATTACTGCAATTCACAGAAACAACTGGACTTCAGGCAGCAAAATGTGGTTTTGCAGTTATTTTGTCAATATGTTTAATTTTGGGGTAAACTCATACACTATATTGTATTGTTATATTCTGTATTGAATTGACAACTCATCAATGAAAATATTTACCATCCTATTTTCTGCATAATTGGATGTTTTTAAATAAACACTGACACTATACTAGTTTTAGGGCTAGACGATATGATCGTTTGTTTTACTCACTTTTTCAACGTTTCCCACAAATGCTACAAATCCAGTCATTTAACAGCACTCGTAAGCTTGAGAGCTAATGTAGAGTCGAATTGCCGACATCACTAGCTCACTGCTTTGGTTTTCTTCCTGTTTTAAGTATTAAAAAGAATTGTTTACATAAAACATCTGAAAAGTAATCCGGTATGCTTGTTTTATAGAATAGGGGTTTTTAAAGGCTTGAAGACGGTTTTGATTTTAACGTTTAAAGCTACACTGTGTAACTCTTTTAGTTTATTCTTTGCTAAAAACACTTAGTTCTTTCAAAAATATGTGCTCATTAATATGTACTTCGTTCAAGTAATAAAGTATTCTCGTGAGTGTATAATATGCCATTGAAAATACATACGGGTAAGGGAGTTCTAATGTCGTTCGCCATGTTGCCCCTCCATCTTGAAAGTACATTAGCCAAAGAGGGACATACCCTGTTAATTCAAGCTTCGCCTTTCGCGTTTACGTTTGAGTTAACACTCATGGACGAGGTCGAACTAGAAGCCGTGTTAATCTTGGACTACATTGGCCACCGTAGGAGTTAAAACAAAATCGGAATTGAGAGGAACAGAAACTAATATTCACTGGATGGTCATATAACTTTTCACCACTAGATGGGGGTAAAAATCACACAGTGTAGCTTTAAACCATTGCACATCATCTCAAAAATATCTGAATACCTGCATAAGAATGGTTTTGTCAAATAGCCTTGTCCTCCCGATTGTATCCAACTGAAGCGGCTTCTTGAATAAGAAAGAATATGGGGCGAGACTTGATTGTATCGTTAAATGGTTGTGGTTTGCTATTGCTATGATGTCATTTGAGTAACAGGCTGACTTGTCCTCGCGTCTCCAAGTTGAATGCGACTCTGTATCTTGATTGCACTCTGTCATGTTAGTAAGCAGCCTCCACCATGACACTCATCTCCTAAATGACAGACATTCATGTTATTTAATCCTGTTTGTTAACATGAGATTCTAAACGTGAAACTGGAGTGGAGAAATACACAAAGTAGGCTTACAGCTGATATTGATCCCATGATAATACCCATCTAGGAGGATTCTATCTCGGACATCGCTTTAATAATGCTCATTTGCCAAACAACTACCTTGACTCTTGACCGTACCAGAATGTGCCCCGTCCAGTGGTAAACCCAACCTCAGCGATGTGGTGCTTGTTAACTTGGCCTATGTGTCCGAAGTGGACATCATCAATGACCGTGCTGAAACTCCTCCCCCTTTAGCAACTCTCAATTTTAGCAAGGTAAGCGCAAATGACATCTAATTTTCTTCTGCTATCTAGAAATCTATGATTGAGAAAAGTGTTAATTCATGTCGTCTTTTTCTCCATTGCTGTTTTCAGCTTGTGAATAGAGCACGTGGCGGAAAAGGAAGATAAGTTGTTCTCAAGCTTATGCAATTAGTGCTGGTGTTTCTGTAGAGGGTCAACTGCTGTTCCAGACCATTCATAAAACGTAAGTGAGACTCGAATTGATGCGTTCACTCTCAATTGGCTAACCTTTGGGCTTTTCCTTAATTCAATAAAGGGACTCTCTCGTTTAATTACTTACTTTTGATGTAATTGCATTAAATACTGTATAGATTATAGAGCAATTCTATATAAAACAGTTGTGGATTTAACCTTTCTCCCATTAAATACTTTGGTCAGTTCAAGAATAATTAATTCAATTTTATATTATAAAACTATTCGTTTAATTCTTTCAAATGTTCAACTGGCTCGAGAGTAATTAATACAATAGTCTTATTACACCATTGAAAATGTAAGCTAGTAATGAATTACTTTTTTAGAGTAACTTACCCAACACTGATCACAGTCTATACTAATTGAAATTGATATCTGGATCTATTATGTTCTGCTTTAGAGCTCTGTTTATTATGGTGAATCGATCCACAGAATTGTACAGTAAATTAAGAGATATGATTATATCAAGCAACTTTACCTTGAACAGATGAATCGTTCACTTTCTTCCTCCTCATCTTTATCCCCAGCATCAAAGACTGCAAATGGCAGGAGAAAAACATCCTAGTGATGGATGATGTGGTCATCAGTCCGCCATACCAAGTGGACAACTGTAAAGGCAAAGAGGGCAGCGCTTTAAGCCACGTGCGGAAAATAGTAAGTCGTCTCAACTCTGCACTGTATTATACACAGTTTAGGGTCAGTAATATATATATATATATATATATATATATATATATATATATATATATATATATATATATATATACACACTTTTTATTTATTTTTAATGAAAATAATACATTTGTTTAGCAAGGACCCATTTAGGGCTGCATCTAACGATTATTTTTGTTGTCGATTAATCTATCGATTATTTCTTCGATTAGTCGACTAATCTAACGATTATTGTTTCGATTAATCTAATGCATATTTTTTGGATTAGCTGATTTGGATTGGGAAAATTTCCAATAAATAATAAGTACAACTTCTACCATTAGTATATCAAACTTTTATTAATTCATTTTCTGAAAAATACATAGAAATTTACCAGTATAAAAAATAAAGTGCCATTATTAAAATCCAAGCAACACTTTAGTGCATCATGTAACATTAATTTCACATAAATTCTGCCAAACACAGCGCAAAAAATACATTAATATGAAGGCATTAAGTTGTTTAAAGGAGCAAAGTACAACATAAACAGTGCAAAATAGAAAGAGGTCCTTTTTATGGAAAGAAATATTGCACACAGCTTTGTCTCTTCCTGAGTAATAAAACAAGCACAACAATAACATCATAAACATTTTTAATAATAAAATATATGAATGCTACCAATATATCAGCTGTATTTTGAAGAGTAGGTAGTGCATCTGTATATTATTTTAACATGAAATGATGAATGACAAAAAAAGTTTTTCAGAAAGGGTAATGAAATATGCAAATATTTTAAACTTTATTTGTAACTAATGGTACTATTTCATAAAATGTCCGATGTATACAATCACAGACCTATTTAGGAAATGTGTTTATTATAGTCTGTAATTAATTACTATAGTGGGAATATGATTTACTCAATTAACTTGTTCGAAATGCACTTGTTTTTTTTTTTTTTTGCAAAAAGGTTCACATACACTAGATTACAGCCTAAGGTACTGTTAATATGTAAATATAACGTTATCGTTTGTTTTTAAAGATTCGGATTTCTCCCTTAATAATTCCTAAAAAGCTGATATCTGTTATTAGCAATGAAACTGACTGCACAATGAATCTTTCATAATATCGATTTGCCAATGCAGAATTCAGCACTGAACAAAAAGTCTATTTTGAGCCGTGAGGAGATTCTATCTTAAATGCTTCCGATTGGCCAATGCATTCAAGAAATCAACACATATGTCTGTGATTGGCTACATTGTTAAACGCTGCAAACATGATATAATAGACTCCGGCCTGTAAATAGTTTTTATTTTGTTTTAGTGGTTCTTGTTGCTTTTGTGCAACAGATATGTGACAATTTACTAGTTTTGAAATGTTCAATTTATAGAATTCTATTTTGTGGGAGTCCGCGAATAGTTTTATTCTCCCGCAAACAGCACACACACAAGTGCGTTAACGTTACTGTCTGTGCCCGCACTCGTCGGCCATCAGATACAGCGCCTCATTCTGTTGAGTTGGGTCCCGCGGGAGTGCAGGTATTTAGTCTACATGTGCATACATAACTTTTAAAAACTAGCTATTTAAATGCACTGATTGAAAGCTTCGTTGACAGATTTGAAGTTGAAGTTATAAATGAAAGTCCATTATTGTCGCCGAATGGGGCAATAAATTACATCTGCATTGTTAGCATTATCATTATTACCTAGCATACAAGCTGTAATAGCTGAAAAAAGAAAGTATAACCGCAACAACTCCAAAATCTCACTGGAATAAAGCCTACACTTGCCCAGCTGGCTCGTCGTTTTGAGTTCGCAGTCTCACAGGATGTTTCTCAATGACAGGATGATGCTCGTTCATAGCAGTGGTACGTTACTGCTTTGCATAGGGAACAAAGCACCTTTCTGTTCGGCTGTAGTTTAAAGTATTCCCATATTTTGGATGATCGTGGTCTGGCTTTATGTGATAATATGTGTGACTTTGTGTAATTTTCACCATGAGCTGGAGCAGAAGCTGCCATGACTCGATATTTAATTGTAAATAATGAATGAATGTGACGCGTCGACGCTTTCCATGCATGTCGATGGTATTTTTCACAGTCCGATTAATCTGATGACGTTGTCTAATCGTCGCTGGGCAGCCTAGACCCATTAATTTGATTTCTTGTCAAAGAATCCTGAAAAAGATGCATATTTGGTTTCCATATAGATTAAGCAGTGTTTTCAACAGTGATAATAATCAGAAATGTTTCTTGAGCATCATTATTAGAATGACACTGAAGACTGGAGTAAAGATGCTGAAAATTCAGCTTTAAAATCACAGGAAAAAATACATTTTAAAATATGTTCAAATACATTTGGGCAGATGAGCACTTAAATAGTTTTTTGCTCATTTTCCTTTAGAAATGAGTTGGCACAGGGCAGAAAACTGCATTGATCAGGTTGTTTTAATGAGTATTTAAAGGGATAATTCACTCAGAAATACATGCTGTCATTATTTACTCTCCCTGATGTTGTTCCAAACCCATAAGACTTTCATTCATCTTTAGAACACAAACGAAGATCTTTTTAATGATATCTGAGAGCTTCTGATGACACTTTGACGCTTCAAAATTGTATTTGGATATTCTAATATTTGTTTGTTCTAAAATTAGTTTAACAAGAAAGATATTATTTTTAAATTTTTGAAAGTTTGTCACCAGTTCTGAACTGAGCTTAGGCTACGATTAGGCATTATACTCAAGTATACGATATATTTCAGGGTGTTCTTTTAGTTGAAATAAACAGTTTAAACAAAAAAAATTTAAAGAACAAAAGCATTTAAGCTCAAGCAGTGCAAAATGGGAAAAAAACATTAATAAAAGTAGACAGCGCACTTATCGTAACACACTCAGCATATGGTTCTCGTTTGTTTCACGTTCATGTTGAGAAAAACAATAATAGAAGTCCCACAATAGAAGTTTCTAACAGCACGTCTCCTTTAACAAAACTTAAAAGAAGCATATGTCTCAAAATCATTTTGCTAACATGAATCATGTTATCATGGACAGCTTGGATGACATGGTGGTGAGTAAATTATTAGCAAAAGTTTTTAAAAGTGAACTACTCCTTTAAGGGTTTGACTGCTGCTTGGGTTTATTGAAATTTCACATTGTGTTGGTGTCGTGATTATGATAAATCAGTTTAATTAATTCAGTTTGATTAAAAGTAATTCAATTTGTAATTTAGTAAGATAATAAAAGTAATTCCAAACTTCCTGAGTCTGACGAAAACATTGTATTCAAAAACAATCAACTTGTTAACATGCTCCACAGTGCCACCCAGTGTATTTAATTATAACTGTGAGTTAGTGCCCACAAAGCAACGTAGTAAAATTCGAATTGTATTTTATTTTTCGAATAATAATTACATATTCGAATATTTGTGCACACCCTAAAACCACTCATTTATATATAGATTAGTTTTACAGTCTCTTTGAAGAGTCAAAGTGTCAGTTGTGTTGCTGTCTATGGAGGGAGAGAAAGCTCTTAGAATTCATTAAAAAAAAATCTTAATTTGTGTTCTGAAGATAAATGAAAGACTTACGGGTTTGGAGCGATATGAGAGTAGTTAAGTAGTTAAAGGTTTAGTTCACTCAAAAATGAAAATTAAGTCATTAATTACTCACCCCATGCTGTACCAACCCGTAAGACCTTGGTTCATCTTCGGAACATAAATAAAGATATGATATGATTTAATCTGAGAGCTGGATCACTCCTCCATAGACTGCTTAAGGGACTGGCTCTCGACGCCCCATAAAGTCATTAAAGAAAATGTTTAAATATTCCATGTGCCTACAGTGGCTCAATTATAAGTTTATCAAGTGATGAGACTACTTTTTGTGAAAAAAAACCCTATAAATAACGACTTTATTCGAACTATTCCATTAGTCCTTATGGGCGGTTGCGCGAGAACTGAGATGAGGAAGTTCTTCGACTTACTTTTGTAACCGGCTGCTCACCGCTTAGTATTACCGCCCGCTACTGTATAAGATGATGTACTGATATAGCCGGAGCGCCTTATATATGGATCATCATCTTATACGGTAGGTGGCGGTAATACTCCTAAGCAGTGAGCAGCCGGTAACAAGAAGTAGTCGAAGAAGAACGTCGTCATCTCAGTTCTCGCGCATGCGCCCATAAGGAAGTAATGGAATATTTGAATAAAGTCGTTATTTATGTTTTTTCGCACAAAAAGTATTCTCGTCGCTCAATAAACTTATAATTGCGCCACTGTAGGCACATGGAATATTTAAACATTTTCTTTAATGACTTTATGGGCCGTCAAGAGCCAGTCCCTTAGGCAGTCTATGGAGGAGTGATCCAGCTCTCAGATTAAATCAAAAATATCTTTATTTGTGTTCTGAAGATGAACGAAGGTCTTACGGGGTTGGTACAGCATGGGGTGAGTAATTAATGACTTAATTTTCATTTTTGGTTGAACTAACCCTTTAATGACAGAATATACATTTTTGGTGAACTAATAACCCTTAAAGTTTGAACAAGTCAGCTTTTAGATTTCTTAGAATCATTTTTTCTCAGGAATTTACAGACACACAAGTTATAAGCACTCATATTAAATGAAAATAAAATAAAAAAAAATCTTGTTGATTTATAAATAACAATTATATTATTGTGAGGTGTTTTACTTTGCAAACCGTTGTATTCTGTCCACAGGTTGAGAAACATTTTCGGGACGTGGAGAGCCAAAAATCAGTGCCGCATTCACAACAAGCTCAACAAACACAGAAGGACTCTGCTTTATCATCATGAGCCCAGGCTCAGAGAGAGGAAACAATATGCTGACAAAGAAAGTGTTGTTTGTTTTAAATTAATAATTTCTGATTTTTTTTTATTTTATTTTTTAAACCAAATCGCCAGACAAAGGTTGAGATAGCTGATACTCAGCGTTTTGAGCAGGGATGACGGTCCTACAAATCTGAAGAGAAAATGCTTCCATTTACAAAAGAGAGGGCAAATATAGAGTGCTGTCTTAGAATATCATTTCATAGAAAACATGCTTTCCAACATCATTAACTCACTAAACCTACCATGCTGGGTCTCTAGTTTTTTCCCTCTCATTAAATAACCCATGTGTTTTTCATCTCATTTGGTTAGCCACCAAAAAAAATCTTCTGTTCAAATCCATGATCTTACTTTGTGCCACATTTTTTAGTGGTAGAAAGGGTGTGAGGGTGGAACAAAAACAATTTTCTTAAGGTAGACTGGATAACTATTGTATGATTTCTTTAGCCGCAAATACGGAGTTTATTTTTTAGGTTTAGAATTATTGAGGGCTGAAGGCACAGCATGGGAAACTGAATTGCACTTAGCATCGACCCAACATCTTATTTTTATATAAACGTTTTTTTTTTTTACTTTTGTCACTTTTTAAGTGATAGACGAAGGAGTAACACTCTTGAGTGCTGTAAGCATCCTTTCAGTTTACTTATAGAATGTGGTCTTGTTGTCTCTCTTCAGCTCCAGGTGCAGTTGACCAAGAGAGAAATGGAGAGCCAAGACTACTTGGCGCTATCTTATGTTGTCATTTTCTTCCATATTGGTCCTGTACTTGCCATTTTGAATACCTCTTCCATAGTGGGACCATTTTCTATGATGCAATGTTTGTTTGTATTATTATTTCCAAACACATCCAAACTGGAAGGGTACATGCAGTGACCAATGAGAGACTCACGCCTCTCTTTGACTTCTTGCATTCCTTCTTATTCCAGCGACGGTCAATTTTCTTCAGATATGTGTCGGCGTAAGACGGCTCATATCATGCTCATCTCTCGCAGACAGAACTGATCTCTTTCTGAACGGGAATATTTGTAATCACCTGTTTGGGAAAAAGAAATGTTAAAGTGAAATCTTGCCATGTTAAGAGACTGGGACGGGGGTATGGGCGGCACTGGCTCGAAGCCGAAATCCTCCCCATCCCAGCCTCGTGAACCTCGTAGCCTGATTGAGGCTCAAGGAGTGGCGCCAAGCTGTGACGTGTATCCGGGTTGCATACCAGTTTATATCGCTGTGTTGACAAGGATGCTGTTCGCCTATAGGTTTCTTTCGCAGTATTTTATTTTTTATTTTAAATAGTTATGAAGAAATAAAAAGAGAAAAGTGAGATTTGTCTTGTTTTTATCCCTCTTTTAATAATGGCCAACTGGTTGTCTTCCACTGCATCTTTAATAGTAACCCCCTATTATGTTATGGTAACATAATGGGGACAGAATAAGATGGTGACTCCTTTTCAATGAATCAAAGGGAATCCCTTGCCGTTTAATGAGTTTGAATGAATATTTACAAACAAAGTATGCCATTGACTGGAATGAATTATTAATGTTGAGGGTTTTTCCATTATTCATGTGACAAACATATGCATTATTTAATCACACATGATCTCAGTATTTCTCCCCTGCCCCACATCGCAAATGGTGTTGGGGTGTTGGACTGCTAGCTGTGGGTTTGGCGTGTTCACCCAAATGTAACGGGGGTTTTATAGCTACTTGAAACACAAAAAGAAACGCCAGACATAATAGTAGGGACTGTTTGCGTAAGTCAAGAATCGTTGATGTTATTTTTGTTGTCATATAATGACCAAAATTAATGGTGACTGAGGGAGGCTTTCATTCATGCATAACTTTTTTGTGTAATACGTAAACAAGAAAAGTATAGTAGGCTATGGGTATCTAATGGTGTGTAAATAATGACTTTATTTCGGGTATACTGTCTCTTTAAGTCGGCATATAAGACGGATCTGTTCAAAATGGGTTAAAAACTGAAACCATTGCGTAATCCGCTAGCGTCCTTAAATCCATTTGAGACTAAATTCAGGGGATTTACAGCAGTAATTCTGTGTTATATAATCTATCGTCTGGCATTGATATATTTCTGAATTTAAACATCCATGAATTTTGCTGAGACTAATGTTCGTAATTAAATCTATAAGCATTTTAGATAAAGTTCTTTTAAATAAAAATGCAAAGTTGGCTACGTTATATGCCTACAATGATATCCGTGGTTTAAAACGTATTGGATTGACCAAATGTGACAGCTGCCCACTGCCCTTCAGAGTGCACAAATTGTTCTTTTGAGTCGAATCTTTTTGACTCATCTTAAATCATTTGAAATAGATTGAGTGTTAAAAATATCGCTCTTGAAATGTTTACACGATTTATTACCACATTCTTTGAGTAAATGAACACATGTAGTCATATTTAAATAGCCTACATCAAATTTGAATACATTCAAATAATTTATTAAAACTAACAAAAGTTTAAGCAAAATTAATTTTATTATTTTCAAATTAGCCTACTTTTTTTCTGAATAATTGCTGCACAGAAATGTGTAGCAGGTCATTATAAAACGTATAAGAATCCCTGATTGTTTTTGACTGGTTCTTTTGAAAGAACCGATTCGCGGAAGTGAGTCTTCCCATCACTTTGTCCGCGCTTCTCTTGATGTGGAGCCAGAGTAATTGAGAAAGAAGCTGACTAGAAGCAGTAGGCTATTTAGTGGAGGAAAGGAATAAAACAGTAACTGTTACGCATTATTTGTATGCTGCTGCTACTACTAGTAGACATTTATTAACTGTTTATTGTGTGTGTGACCGTGTGGGGCTTAGAAATTGAGTCGCATATGGTTTTAAGGCGATTAAGTGCTTCTGACAGACATTTCAGCTGCACTGCAGACTGCGAATATTGTGTTGATCTGTAAAAGTCTGTTTTGCTATTCCAAACTACTGAAACAAATGCAACTGCGTTTATCACAGAGATTTCGCTCCTCTTCCAAAAGCTGAGCATCCGTGAATCGACGTCCTGATCAAACTTCTCACGTTTTGTTGAGCTCCATGTAAATTTCTTGAATCGGTCATCGCATCATGTTGCCTTCTTTCGCGATGCTTTTACTCTTTCTTTCTCCAACGAAGAGCTCAAGACTGTGTAGTCACCTCTGCCAGTGCTATGAACACTCAGACCTGGTGGATTGCCATGCCAGGGGTTTTGAGGATATCCCACATGGACTTCCCCACGGCACCTGGCTCCTAGACCTTGGAGGAAACAAGCTTACGGAGATCCGGAGTTGAGCTTTCGCTGGGCTTTGGTCTTTACGTATTCTAGTGCTCTCGGACAGCAGCATCCAGGTTCTTCAATCTCAGGTAGGACCATTTATTAAATCCATAGCCTAAGCCTACTCAAACATAAAATGCATTTATTGCCATTTTCCTTGAAGAACATTTAACATTTAGGGAACCTTTTCAAACATTGCACATGTTCTTTACACTCTTTAAAATAAAGTTTCCTAAAGGGGGACCTAACCTAACTTAAAAGAACCATTTTTCCTTGTGCGGAAGAAGATTTTAAGAAATATTTTGTGGAGGTAAAAGGTTCCATGGATGTTTAAGATTCTTCATGGAACCATTGATGCCAATAAAATGAATTATTATTTAGTGGTAAAACGTTTTTCACATCGTTTATTTAGATTCGATTATTGTGTTATACGTCTGTGTTGTGACCGAAAAGAAAAACATTACTGCGAAACAACAAGTAACGTTAGTCAGCCTACTGTCAACTGTCAGTTTGGTTTCATTGTGGCTTAGGCTTATAACTTTTGGCATAAAGTTAAAATATTTGTCATACCTGACCAGAAGATGTTCAACACATTTCGCAACGGGAAGGATTAAAGGACATCTTACTAAAAGCTAACGTTAGCAGCATAGCCTACACCTAGGCGTCGATTTCGGTGGGGATCCGGTGGGCACGCCTCCTTTAACAGATTTCGTTAGGATGTACCTAATTCAAAACATCTCCCAGTTAACTACCTCAAAATTAATTTAGTTAGCTCTTAATAAAATTTACGCTAAAATGTTTTGTTTTTGAAATTTAGCCGAGCCTTTGCAGCTGTCAGTTGCATGGATACAGTGTTCTCTTGTGGCTCGCGCAGTCTTCACTTGCACGCTCACTTCAATCTATCAAATGGAAAAAAAGTAATCAAATGGAAAAAAATAAAATAAAAAACGTTCCATAGTCATCACAATATGAATTAAATAAAAATAGATTCTTATTAAAGTTACTAATGTTATTCAGAGAAGAGCAGTGAATTTATCTCTCATTTTCTTTTGTTGTTTGATTAACATTTAAATGACAGAGCGAGCAGAAGGTTTATTAGGCTGCTGTCACTTTAAGACCTAAACTAACAAGCATTTGATTACTTTCCCAGCTGTTATGTCACTGAAGACAACTGAATGCGTTTGTTAAAGGACCCAAGACGGACATTTTGACATTTTTGCATGTTTTTTTCCGTGTAATCGCACCTCGAAGCCCAACGCTTCTTTTTGGCGTCACTTTGACAGCGAATAACTTTACATCTGAGGCATTTGAAGACTCCATTTGTCCATTATTTATTTCTAAAGAAACACTGACAATGTATAAAATGCTCCATTACCTTGTAGCTGATGTTATGGCCACGTAGAAGAAAGAACTGATAAAAAAATAAGCTGTTATGTTGGAAGCAATAGTCTTGTGGGCAGCGCTGTTTCAAATGTGCACAAAGCAACATGCGTTCAAGTCTCAGCTCGAGGTTCAGGCTTATTTGTGCATCAATGACATCATCAGCAACTTGTCGACTCTACTTGAATCAGATAAATATCGACTTCCAAAAATCTGCAGTCGTTCAACCTCTGCCGCAGACATTTACCCAAATGTCTGTTTCCCTCAGGCTTTTTTCTCTCTGTCCTATCTGGAGAAGCTGGACATGAGTCGTAACAACCTCACTAACATCCCTCCTAATTTCTCTGAGAGCCTGTCTTCCCTGCGCGAATTGCGGCTGGACCACAATGCACTGGTGCTGTTGAAACCTCCAGGCCTAGAACATCTGGAGAACCTTGTGAAGCTGGACCTCAGCCACAATCGTATCCAATCTGTTGAACCTGGCGCGTTCCGTGGCCTGTCCCGCCTGCGCCACCTTTACCTCCAAGGGAACCGCCTGGGTGTTCTGCGAGACGGATCCTTCACCATGCTGCCCGGACTGGAAGTTCTGCTCCTGGGGAACAACAACATCTCTCGGATCGAGGTAATGCACTAGCACCATTACACAGTCTATCTCTGTTGGGTTTGGAGGCGAATCATCTGGAACACCTGCACTTTAAGACATTGCTGAGCTTGCACACGGCTGCTACGCACCTGCAGTTGGCTGGGAACCCCTGGAACTGTGACTGCGACCTGCACCGTGTCTTCAGCAAGCTGCTTAGTGTGAGGCACCTCCTTGTGGACGACTATCACAACATAACATGTCGGGAGCCCTGGCAGCTTGCCGGAGCCTCTTTGGCTTGGGTGGACAGCCAGTTGTGTGTGGCTGAGACTGTTACGGTGTTAGTCATCACTGCTACTGTGATTGTGACTGTTTTTGGTGCCTTGGTTATGGCGGAGAGAAAACGCAAGAGCAAATACTGGGAACAAACTGAGGGGGAATCGCAAGAGCAGTGAGGTGACTTACACAGGAGGACAATACAGATTGAAAATACAGACACGATGCTCTTGATTTGTCCTCTTTTCCCGACAAAGAGCAAATACACTGAGTAAAAAGGAGAACTGCAAAATGAACCTTTGGTATAATAAAACATCGGTACCTAGTCAACCGTTCTCTGAGATTTGTTTTCATGATAATTGAATGTTTATCTCTAAAAACTGTTTAGCATATAATGCTAGGACTGGGGGCATTAGCCGCTTTCCAACCGGAGGGACTTTTGCAGTTCCTGAGAACCTGAACGTTCCTATAACCCTTTTTTTAAAATTGGGGATTTTTTAGGTCCTCAGACCTTAGGTCCTATAACTCTTTCAGTACCTAGTCTAGAGCGAAGACTTTTTTAGTTCCCTTTCTCTAGGTCTACGTCTGATTGGTTCAACTTCTAAGTCATGCCCACTGTCGACACGGAACTTGTAGCGCTCTCTGCCATACGCTGTGTGTTTTTGCAAAACATTACAACAAGGATTAAGACAAACATAATGCATTCAACCAGCTAATTGCTAATGCTAGCTAAACTTACCCGTTGTTTTGTTTGCCTCCTGCCCTCTGCTCTTTTATCTTCTTCCATCATATTACTTAATATCATATTACGCTGGAGCCTTCGTCTTCTGTGTTTCTCTGTACAGAACTCAAGCATAATCTTTAAACGCCGCCGTTCGTCTCCGTTATTAATGCAATAGCCTCCTCCATGCTGGTTTGTTGTTGTTGTATGTGGCCACGCTGACGTCTAGTGATGACGCTATAAAGACCATCGCCGTGCTCTGCATCACCCCTCCTACCAGTTCCTGATGGCCACTTGGCCAGTGCGAACGCAAGCAGCAAAACCGAGTTTGGGGGAGAGTAGTTCTTAGAACTGTTTAGAAGTTTACAGTTCCCATAACTAAGTTCCTGTAACTACTTGGTCGGAAAGTGGCTATTTACTGAAGTAAAAACAAATCGCTAGTTTATACCACTAACAAGGCTCAAAATAGCCCCACACTAACACAGTAACATAAGGAGTGTCCCTACATGCAAAACAAAGCATTGAGAACTTTGTAAGTAGTACAGACAGTTTAATAAGAAGATACGTTATAAAGACAGTTCACTTTGTGTATACAGACAGGAGCCATCTTAGAAAATAGTCTTGATAAGTTAATCCCGAACGCCGTTCAAACATTTCAGAAGTTCGCTGAACTTCATATAGTTCAGATCACTCAGCATGTCATTCGTGGTTTGACTTGTGGTGACTGTTTTCCAAAGATGGCGCCGCCTGTATAGACGAAGTGAACTGTCTTTATAAAGTATCTTCTTATTAAACGGTTTTAATAAGACGGCTTATTAATCCACTTACAAAGTTCTCAATGCTTCGTTTTGCATGTATGGACACTCATTATGTTACTGTGTTAGTGTGGGGCTATTTTGAGCCTTGTTAGTGGGATAAACTAGCGATTTCTTTTTACTTAGTCAATGACCCCAGTATTAGCATTATATGCTAAACAGTTTTTAGAGATAAAACTCTTTACATTCGATTATCATGAAAACAAATCTCAGAAAACGTTTGACTAGGTACCGATGTTTTATTAGACCAAAGGTTCATTTTGCACCGGAGTTCTCCTTAAAGCGAGATACTGGACTGATACCATTTTTCTTATAAGACTTCTTATGAGACTCTTATAATGCAAGTCTTGGATAAAAGTATTGGTAACTTGAATCTGATGTAAATCTTTCTAATATGGAATGTTTTCAGATTACAATCTGTGCTAGCTAACCAGTTAGTTGTGTATGTGTTATGAATTATAGTAGACACCCTCTTTGCCACTTACAATGTCTACCTTCAACTCTATCATTACATTTACAAAAAAATGGCAAGGTTGTTTTTGTAAAAAAAATTTTTACCTTTGATTTGCCCCCCTCTCCCTCCCTCACTGTCTCTCATATCTTAACAATGACGAAAGTTAGTACAATAAAAATATTGATACATTTAAATTGTATTTACTAGCCCCTTCTGACAAAACTCATCGCCTGCGTCTGAAAACTTGCTTTATCGGGCATTGACTTTAGATGCAGTATTTGTAAACGAAGGTACAGTTACCTCATGAAACTGATTTTAGACAGGCTTCCGTGTTCGGCGTAACAGTTAAAAGGTCTACAGCTAAACAATAATAGACTGCCAATAGCCTTGTGGGCAGCTTGGGTGACATGAGTTGAAGTTTTCTCCTTCAGTGATTCTACTTGTTAACATCAGGTGTCTTCAATGTTGCCAATATAAAATAAATAGTTCCTAATTTTTGACGTCTGTCTGTTAGTGAGATATTTTAAAAAATAAGTAAACAATAAGTAAACCCACTTCACCAGCTAATTATTCCTCGACAGCAATGCCATAGAAATATACAGAGCGACCGCGAAACCGGAAGTTTAAAGACAATATTCTAAAGATGACGGCGCCACGTTTCTCTGGGGCATAAGGTCTATAGTGCAAGGTGAGCTCTCACCGTTATTATTTAACAAAACCATTATTATTTAACACAGTCTGACGCTACATCATGAAATGCCACTTGTATCTGTTACGCAAGGAGAAAGCTATACATCTGTTCTATGTGGAGATGCCGGCGAGTTCTCTGGGCCCGAGCTCATTTCAGATGCTGTAGAAAACAGTGGAAATGTGTGCTGTGGTCTGATGAGTCCATTGTTTTAGCTTGTTTTGACATTGTGTTCTCAGTCCCAAAGATGAAAGGGACTTTGATCAATGACGGGTGCAAAAGCAAACATCTGTCCTGGTATTGGGGTGCATCCGTGCAAATGGCATGTACGCCTATGTATATGCAAGTACCACTGACGTGTAGGCATATATTGGGATTGTACAGAAACATTTAACGGAATCAAGATTAGTTAAACAGTCAGCTAAACGTTCAAGAGAATGAACAAATTACAGATTTTTTGGCATTTTGCAAAATGTCCCAACTATTCTGGAAATGGGGGTGTATATCAATCTTTTTTAAAACAAGTACAAAATATCAATTCTATCCGCAATTGCATTGCTATGGCACAGGCTGGGTTTAAACAGATTTGTGTGGACAGAGAAAGTGAAGAAATCCAGGTCAGTGAGTGTTTAGCGCCATATGGAGCTCACTGACGGCAGCATCATCAGATTATTGCGAAGAGATAACAGAGACAAACTATTCCTTTGGGAAATACAAGCTTTTCAAGTTGAATTCATAATTATCACCAATTTAAGAATCGTTATGCTCCTTTCTGTCTGATATCCTCCAGAGACCCATAGAAACAAACGATTTTCATTTTTTACATCATTACATTGTTTGGAGTACTATAATACGGTGGCCGGGAAGTGCAAAGCAACATTACAAAGACTGAAACCCTTTTACAAAGCTCTAGACAAAATTACATTTTGGAAAACATTTTTACCCTACTATAAAACACAATTACATAGGCAAAACACTTTTACCAAGGCCTAAACAAATTAACATTTTAAAAAACAAATTAACAAGATGCAAAACACTTTTACAAGTGGAAAAGTTAAAAACTGTTAAAAAAAATATATTCTTGGTTCAACTTAAAAAAAAATAAGTAACATGGTTTCCTTAATTTTAAGCTCATTGAAATGGAAAAATTAATACAATTAATTTTAACACAATAAAGGAGATTTACTTAATCAACAGAAACTCAAAATATTATGTTATCTGAACTACATAAATTATCTAAGTTGTTTTGACAAAAGAAAAAATGTTGTGATTACAAATCATGAAAATATTTTTTACAGTGTATTATAAGGAAAAAATGGTGGAATTATACACCCGAAGGACACCCAAACTCAGGTAATAAGAAAATGACAATAATACTATTACCAAAATAATTTAATTATATTTTATACACTGTTTTTACTCAATAAAGTGAAGTTTCAGCTATATACAGTATTAAATGCAGTGTAAAGTTTAATTGTGTTTTAAGAAATAGTAGTGAACTCGAATAAATAGGGCTCTATAAAATCCGTTTTATTTTTCTCAAATTCCATTTTATTTTTTCCCAAATTCTGTTTTTTCTGTTTTAATTTTTGCAAATTCCGTTTTTTCCGTTTTAATTTTTGGGAATTAATTTTTTTACCCTTTACTGTTATATTAGTTGTAAAAGAGTGTGCTTTTTATTCTGTGATCGTGGAAATTATAGGGCCCTAAATGAAATAAGTTTAGAGTACTCATAACTATTGTTTTTTCTAAACTTAAATGAATTGAGGCAATTGGTTTTCTCAAATGAAATGAGTTAGCTTAACTTGTTGGGTTTTACAGTGATACCAGTTGGTTCCAAGCTATTTCATTTTCTATAAGTTGTCCTCGGTAAAACAGAAATGAGAATAACGTTGGATAAAGATATTAAGATTGTGTGTAAATGTTTATATTTTGCATTTTGCATAGGCATACTATAGTGCCTGCATTTTTAAAGGGTTTAATGTAAATCAGGGTTTTCAGAACTCCAACAGATAGGAACCTTCCATGATCTAAGATCAAAAACTAAATGATCTTACAAGATTAAATATGTATCAGACTTGTTATCATTATTACAATTCATTGGTTTTGTTTGACAACGTGCTGTCATTATAATAACCTATGCTTTATTTTTAGCTGAATTACCTGACATTATCTAACTTTATCCTGCAATTTTCCTTACTGTAAATGCAAAATAGCAGAGTATCTATATATATATATATATATATATATATATATATATATATATATAAATATATTCATATATATATATATATATAAAAATATAAATCAAAGGCACACAACGGGAGCTCCTGACAGCTGATTCAGCCACGTGTCCTCGCCTCGACCATATTCACCCCTCCAAATCCTGATGTGGTCAGCTGTAAGGCTGCAGGGGCCATTAGATTCCTCTGCACAACTCATGGCCAAAGTCAACAGCGGTTCGTCCGGCTGCAGGGCCATGGTCATCATGGCTGACCAGTTTCTGGACGAAACCGTCAGTCCTGAGTCAGCAGAGGAGGCGGTCATTATCAGCGGAGACTAGTCCCAGTGAACCTGCGCCTGAGGTCAGCCAGTGCTGCGGGACACGGCAGCAGAACCCCGGCGTGCACCCTACAGGAGCTCCCCAGCTACACCTCCCCGAGCGAGCTCTAACCTCTGGTCCAACCGCACGCTGATCTACAGAGATGTCAAGGCTTTTCTCAATCAAATCGGAGGTGATCCACGTGAGGCTCGCTGACTGGTTAACACAGTTTCAGCGGGCCGGGTTATCTCCAGTGTTTGCGGTATTGCAGGTGCGTGTCTTGCGACCAGAGAGAGAATATACATGAAGACAATTATTTGATGAATTAGCCTATATTATATGCCTTTTCAAAGCTCTTTCTAAAAAGAGCTTTAATAACAGTAATAACTGATATATCAATAATTGATAAATAACTATTGTATTATAGCCTAATAATGTTTTATATTGATATTGGAAATATATTAGCTCATATATTTGATGCATTTGTATTTTATATATTTAAATGTATCAGTTCATTTCAAATGAATCCTATTCAACCTAATACTCTTAATAGAAAATACTGCTAATACTTGAACTCTTCAAACAGTTATAACTGTATTTTGTTCATGTGGTTAGCCTATAAAGTTAAGCTATGAAATGTAAGGGATCAAACCTTAATAAAGCTGCTTATGTAAAGCAATAACTTGTTTTAATATTTTACTTTTTGTTCATAAGTAAATGCAACAATATTTAAATTGGAAAATTTGAGTCTACTTTAAATGCATTTTAAGTTATCTGTGCTTAAATATTTAAGTTAATTCAATGTGAAGACCATAACTCACTGTCAAAAAATATTTAATTATTTGTAATTACAACATTATTTCTTTTGTCAAATCAACTTAAATAGTTAATGTAGATTCTGATAACATAATATTTTAAGTTTCTGATGATTAAATCAATCACCTTTATTGTATTACTCAATTTTTCCATTTCAACGAACTTAAGTTTTTAAGGCATCACTTAATTTTTTAAGTTAAACCAACAATATTTTTTACATTGATACTAAAATCTCAATGCAGGTCATTTTTATTATAATTGTAAAAAACTTTTAGTATACAATATTTATAGCTAGGTCTGTATAATTATTAATATATTGTTAAATAGTCTCAAGTGGCATATTTAACTGGGTTTAATCAGAAGCCAAACTTGAACATTTTATGTGAAGACTCTACCGACTTGTCATCTATGCTGCTGCTCAAATTGTGCACGAGTGTACATATTCTTTCTGTGGGTTTGTTGACTCTGCAGACAATTGAAGCCCTTTTTCTGTTTCAGGATCACTGGTCAAACTGAAATTAACCTTAGGTAGGATGCAATACGCTGCATATATCTGAGCTCTTGGAAGCAGACCCTTTCCAACATAGTCTAAATGATAAATAACAGTTATATTTGTTGTTATTTTGTAAAAACCTTAACTGCAGCTGAAACACGCGGTTGTTCCTTGGGGTCATGACATTTCAAATAGACATCTGAAGCTGATATCCGTGTTGTCCTCCTCAGGTTGACACGTCAGTGTTTGATAGCTCGTGAGATGGTTCAGAGCCTGGCCTTCTGGACTCTCCTTCCTGCAGCGAATGGATATGAAGCTCGTGGTGGTGATGGGATTGCCTCCCGAGATGGAAGAAGAGAACAGTGACAAAACTGGGGCTAATTCTTCCTCGCCAGGACTGTGATGGTGAAACATTGCCAGGCTTTAACTGTAGCACTTCAGCACAACTCAGCCAATGTGATGCCCTTCTTTAGTTCAGAGGCCCTCTTACAACTGCAGGATCCTCAGGATGAGAACAGGTTTAGAAACCACTTCAAGGCCCATTCACACCAAGAGCGAGAACTATAACTGATCCCTTAATTGACGTCCACACCAACGCACAATAACATTGTTTATTATAAACTCTTTAAATGATTGTGCTGGTTGCTTTATAGTCGGGTGGATTCTGAATGGATGTCAATGTTTTTATTGTTCATTAAAAAAAAACATTCCTAAAAGTGATTCCTACGGAGCCCCCCTATCCCTCTTTGGCAACAAAAAATTAATTATAACTATCTTGTGGCCTCAAGATAGTAGCTCGTGGCCTCAAGATACTAACTCGTGGCCTCAAGATATAACTCGTGGCCTCAAGATAGTAACTCGTGGCCTCAAGAGACTAACTCCTGGCCTCAAGATACTAACTCCTGGCCTCAAGATACTAACTCGTGGCCTCAAGACAGTAACTCGTGGCCTCAAGATAGAACTCGTGGCCTCAAGATACTAACTCGTGGCCTCAAGATAGTAGTTACTATGAGTTAGTATCTTGAGGCCAAGAGTTAGTATCTCGAGGCCACGAGTTAGTATCTTGAGGCCACGAGTTAGTAGTCTTGAGGCCACGAGTTAGTATCTTGAGGCCACGAGTTAGTATCTTGAGGCCACGAGTTAGTATCTTGAGGCCACGAGTTAGTATCTTGAGGCCACGAGTTAGTATCTTGAGGCCACGAGTTAGTATCTTGAGGCCACGAGTTAGTATCTTGAGGCCATGAGTTACGTATCTTGAGGCCACGAGTTAGTATCTTGAGGCCACAAGTTAGTATCTTGAGGCCACGAGTTATGATCTTGAGGCCACGAGTTAGTATCTTGAGGCCACTGACTATCTTGAGGCCACGAGTTACTACCCAGGCCACGAGTTACTGATCTTGAGGCCACGAGTTACTGATCTCGAGGCCACGAGTTAGTATCTTGAGGCCACGAGTTAGTATCTTGAGGCCACGAGTTAGTATCTTGAGGCCACGAGTTAGTATCTTGAGGCCACGAGTTAGTATCTTGAGGCCACGAGTTAGTATCTTGAGGCCACGAGTTAGTATCTCGAGGCCACGAGTTACTACTCTTGAGGCCACGAGTTACTATCTTGAGGCCACGAGTTACTATCTTGAGGCCACGAGTTACTATCTTGAGGCCACGAGTTAGTATCTTGAGGCCACGAGTTAGTATCTTCAGGCCACGAGTTAGTATCTCGAGGCCACGAGTTAGTATCTTGAGGCCTCGAGTTACTATCTTGAGGCCACGAGTTAGTATCTTGAGGCCACGAGTTAGTATCTTGAGGCCACGAGTTACTATCTTGAGGCCACCGAGTTACTATCTTGAGGCCACCAGTTACTATCTTGAGGCCACCGAGTTACTATCTTGAGGCGACGAGTTACTATCTTGAGGCCACGAGTTACTGATCTTGAGGCCACGAGTTACTATCTTGAGGCCATGAGTTACTCATCTTGAGGCCACGAGTTACCATCTCTGAGGCCACGAGTTAGTATCTTGAGGCCACGAGTTACCATCAGGTCATGAGTGCCACCAGGTCACGAGTTACCATCTTGAGGCCACGAGTTACCATCTTGAGGCCACGAGTTACCATCTTGAGGCCACGAGTTACCATCTCGAGGCCACGAGTTACTATCTGAGGCCACGAGTTAGTATCTTGAGGCCACGAGTTAGTATCTTGAGGCCACGAGTTAGCTATCTTGAGGCCACGAGTTACTATCTCGAGGCCACGAGTTACTATCTTGAGGCCACGAGTTACTATCTTGAGGCCACGAGTTACTATCTTGAGGCCACGAGTTAGTATCTCTGAGGCCACGAGTTAGTATCTTGAGGCCACGAGTTAGTATCTTGAGGCCACGAGTTACTATCTTGAGGCCACCAGTTACTATCTTGAGGCCACGAGTTACTATCTTGAGGCGACGAGTTAGTATCTTGAGGCCACGAGTTACTATCTCGAGGCCACGAGTTACCATCTTGAGGCCACGAGTTACCATCTTGAGGCCACGAGTTACTATCTTGAGGCCACGAGTTACTACCTTGAGGCCACGAGTTACGTATCTTGAGGCCACGAGTTACATATCTTGAGGCCACGAGTTACTATCTTGAGGCCACGAGTTAGTATCTTGAGGCCATGAGTTACTATCTTGAGGCCACAAGATAGTTATAATTATTTTTTTTTTTGCCAAAGTGGGACTAAGGGGGCTCCATAGATTCCAACGACATTGCCGTTATTGTTCTAGTTGTAATGGGGACTATTCATGCTATGAATGATTTTTGATTGTTATCGTCCTTTGTATAAATGGTCCATGGTGTCATAATGGACTCCTTCTAGTACACATCATAGTCTCCTCTCTCTCACACACAAACACTTTGTCTCTGGTGTCCTCTATCAGCAGTGGTCCCTCAGTTGTTGTGGACTCAGCTCTTCTGCGGTGGACTCTGGACTGTAGAGTCATTCCGCTGGTCTGTCCCCGTGGGCCGCGATGCAGGCGGTCGTTCTTCTGTTCTCAGCTCGATCCAGGTGACGGCAGCCGTCTCGCGGTCACTGCAGCCTCTGAAAGTCATATTCCTGAACAGCTCAGGGGGCTCCGTAACCAAAACCACAAGGTACATTACAGTAATATGTGAATATGACTAACAAGAAATCATTGTAGTACTTAATTTTATTAATGGAGCCATTTGTGTATGTGTGTTTGTGTATTGGGGGAGTAAGGTTTACCTGCACAGCTAAACTTTAAATGTCCCTTTTTCAGGATACCGTATTTTAATGATAGCTTTGTACACTCGGAATAAGCTTTACAGATCTTTATTTTGAAAATTTAAAAGCAACATTTTAAATTTAAGCAATGTTTGTCATGTAATGCATTGCTACTCTGTTTTTCTGAATCAACAAGTTAAATTATCTCAGAATTACAAGATAATTTTTCATGTAAAAAAGTTTTTGCTCTGTTTTTCTGAATTAACTGAGTTAATTATCTCAGAAATTACTGAGATCTTTTTTCATGGAAAAAAGGTTTTGCTCTGTTTTTCTGAATTAACGAGTTAATTATCTCTGAATTATGAGAATTTTCTGAATATCTGTTTTTCTGAATTAATGAGTTGATTCTACTCAAAAATTAGGATTATAGATTTCATTTTTTGCTTCTTTTTAAATACAATATCAAAAGGATAAACAATGCAATTTGATTTTGTACAGCCATCTGGTATCATATTTACCAAGTGGGGCAAAAAATTCTGACCAGCGCTGTATTTATATATATTTATTATTATTATTTCTCATATAATATGCAATTTCCGTTCTAAAACTCAAAAATGTCTATTCTCTAACCAATTTTCTATCTCATTACACATATAGCATTTTAAAATTGTCATAGTATTGTAAACAGGTTTGTTTTGCAGCCAACTCACAATAGTTTGTCATGAAACTGTCATAAACTAAATGTCGAGCTATAAATTTCAATAGAATCATTGGTTTAACGGCAGAAATGTGTTCAAGAAATGATTGTTCCCCCTAATAGTTTAAAGTGAACACAAGGTGGCAGTGTTACAATTTGTACATTTCTGGGTGGTGTGCAGCAGTTAAAGGGATAGTTCACTTTAAAATGAAAATTCTGTCATCCTTTACTCACCCTCAAGTTGTTTTAAACCTGTATGAATTTCTTTCTTCTGCTGAACACAAGGGAAGATATTTTGAAGAATGTCAGTAACCAAACAGTTAACTGGAACCATTGACTTCCTTCTCTATTTTTTTATTCTATTTATATTATTTTTCCTCAAATATAAATGTGCACATTCACATAATGAATAGCTACACATTTTAAAATATGGTCTAAAGTGTTTCTAATTGAAATCATTGGCTTTTTTTTTTTTTTTTTTTTTTCAGGTGTTGGGTTTAGTGTCACTGCCGGGAGATTTACCAGGCCTGAGTTGTGCGAAATGGCTAAGTGAAATGGAGAAAAGACGCATCAGTACCATTGTACAGCTGCTCAACCTCCTGCCAGCTGACAGCTCGGCCCGTACTCACCTCAGCTGGCACGCTTCTCACTGAGCTCTTCAGCCATAAAGGTGAGATAAGAGAGAAAACACACACTTACCGAGACAAATGACACTCATATGTAGGCCTACTCTTTTTCTCAAAGTCAAAGGTCATGTGACTCCGAGACAGCTCACAAGCAGAAACTGGCGACAAGGGTTTATTTTGTTAACATTTTCCGTCCACCTATTTTTATGCGCACTTTGGGATATCACATAAAAAAACTGCTGGATGGAAACACCAGGATATGCACCGACATTTTTAAAAATGCGTTCTTTTGAGTTCGGATACTTTTTTTATTCGATAAGCATGCGCATAAACTACGATGAATAGGCTACATATTCAGGTTACCGAATAAATAACAAAAGTCACAAACTTTGCTCAGTAGCATAGGCACCTTGCAGCTGCTGAATGTGGTTGAATTTTACAAAGATTTACTAATATTGGTTAAGAGTAAGAGAGTTTGATTAATGATAACAGATTTTATTGGACAAGTAAAAAGAAGAGCAGTTTCAAGAGTTTGTATTTCTCAAACCCATGTAAGGAAACATGTATTGTTGTATCTGTCTTTCAGGCTCAGGCACCCTGTTTAAAATTGGAGATCCCATCCACAGGTATGTGATTTTTGCAGTTTATTTGTTTTAGTATTTTGTCTGCCCCTTTTAATATGTTTTAAGTTCAAATTTCTCGCTATCCACCATATGGAAAATTTTACAGTGCTGTTTGCGGTATAATCACGGTTTCCATATTTTACAATCAGCTGTCAGGGCCCGTATTCATAAAGATTCTAAGAATTCTCTCAGAAAACTCCTAATTTAGCCTAAAAACTTGTATGTAGGAGTCTTAGCTTAAGAGCGATTCGGGACCCAATCCTGGGACCAAGAGCGTGAGGAGGCGGGGTTGACCCCGTTGCTATGGACGACACAATCTTTTGAAGACTCTGTTTGGTTGATTGTCCAAGAAGGGGAAAAAAAGAGTGATTTTAACTATAGGGTCCATTCTAAGCATTCACTTAGAAATGGCATGCATAATTTTTCCAATTCTACCATCTCTCTCTCTCTCTCTCTCTCACTCACACACACACACATATTATACATGAGTATGTAAATCCTTTTTTTATTTACCATGCTTTATTCATTTCCTATAAGGTATTTAATTGGCTTAGAACGATAGAAAATGGTTCCACTCTTTCCAAATGCACTGATTTCTGTCTATTTAAGTGGTGCTTTGAATGTTGGTTTTAATGTAACAAATATGGAATCAAAACCAAAAAGGACGGAGAACGCCTGACTGGAACAGAGGAACAGTGTTTACTGTTAGCCTAGTTAATGGTATGAACTCTAAGGCCATCCTCAAAGGAACATTTCGGGCTGGGTGTCCATCTACAGCGTCTTATTAACTCACTGTCATCTATTGTCTGCAACACCTTTCTTCTCTCCTCTTCGCTCTTCCTGCCATTTCCTCGTCTGCTAAAGAAACTCTAAGCCTCTTAAAAGTCCTTGTCTGTACTCCTAACAATTTTGAACTTAAGATCTCTTTTAAGGGTTAAGATGCTCTCTGAATTACTTTTTTCTTTACTATGATTTTTTTCTTTAATTTAAAGAGTAAACGCCCACATTTCTAAGAATTTTCTTAGAATTTTGTCACTGGGAGCGACTCTTTGTATTAAGATATCTTTATGAATATGGGCCCAGAGTTTTAGTCTGACATTAAATAATCAAGAATAAACAAGCAAGTTTTTACCACAGGTGTCATGTACGCGAAAACGCGTGCCATATACACGCAAAACTGTTTTTCGCGTATAAATGCCACGAGAAATGACATTCGTGACATGAGATCGGGCTGGTCAGTGAATGACAGGTTTTTTCTGGTCTGTTCATTTATTTTAATCATTCATTTACCAGTATATGTCATGTGAGTATCTTTACTCTTCACAGATACAACAGCCTAGATGACATTGACATTGGCCGTCTCTTGGCACTTATAAACAAGTCTTTTGAGAGGAACCTGAGAGAGGATTACATAGCATCCCTCAAGGGCAGACTGCATTCTATTTACCTCTCTGAAGGGTATGAACAAGTTGTTTCTACACATCAAGCCTCAATGAAAATGTTTTACAACATGTTGTATGGCCAAAAAAGTATGATCCAGTGTCACAATTTACTAAATGTAAAGGGAAAGTTGAGAGAAAAGTCAATAGAAAACCTCATATTTTATTAACATGTGGTAGTATTCGTAGTAGTATTAGTATTTTTGTCAAAAAATACTATTCTTGTGTTGTGTGAATTTTGACTCCCTGCCAAATTATTACCCACTTTTTGAGGCCGCCTAATCCTTAAACCTACCCATACTGGGGATTTAGGGAGGTAATAATCTGGTGGGGATCAGAATTCGGCACAACACCAGATCGGATTCAGGAAGATAATCAAAACATGGATGGAGTAGAATCGTGTCCATCAACAACCCCAAAACATGCGTAGTCCTGTACCTCTTCAATGGGTTTCATTTGGTAACATTAGGCAGTTTTGATTTATATGCTGTTTAATTTTTGATGATCACGTTATTTTATATGTGCATAAGCAATGTGCTAGTGCTTGTTTCTGCTGCTGCTTCGGCTGTGTTTTGTACTCTCTCAGAAGATGTCTAACAGTGCCCCCTACCGTATAACAGTAAAAACACGGATTGTCTGAAAATTAAATCAATGGCAGGGAAAGAGTTAAGGGTTTAACACTGCTTGTTCACCTGACGCACCTTACCCCTCTTCATTTCATTGCATTGCATTTTTAAATGACATTTCACCCTTGTGGTAAATCATGCACATAAGTTTTATGCTTCTAGATTAGAATATAAGTGTACTGAATCTGTGCCTGTATGCATTTTATCGTAGGTACAGTGCGGCTGCTATAATCACCACAGAGCCTGTGAACAACGTACTCTGTACCTGGACAAATTTGTGGTCAGCAGCAGTAAACAAGGTCAAGGAACTGGCCAGATCTTGTGGAAGTGTATTCGTCAGGACTTGGGCAAGCTCTTCTGGAGATCCCGTGCCATGAACCCCATCAATCCCTGGTGTGTCCCATCCTCAGCATTGCATTGTTGTGATTCCCATTTTTTGCCCATCCATCATTCATCTCTGATTCTGCTTCAAATCCTCAGGTATTTCAAGCACTGTGATGGAGTTTCTGTAAATGGTCACTGGATTGTATTCTGTGCTTGGCCTTACAGACATCCGTGAAGCTCTACGAGCTGGTGGGATACGCCAAGTGCCTTCCTGACTCTTTCTGCTCTCACACTGCAACAAAATTGAAACCCCTTTAGCAACCCCATGGGTCATAAAACCTTACTCATCCCATGCCAAGATATGACATATCTTCACGTTTTCTTGGAGTATTGGTTGAGTAGCTTAAAGGAACGAATGTCATCCTAAACCCACAAAACATAATTTCTTGAACAGAAAAGTTCAAGAGTTTTGAAACTGATCATCTAGCTCCTGGATCTCAATCATGATAACCATGTCCTCCAGTTTAAGAACAACTGCCATAGAATAATCTTTCTGTGAATAGTTCTTAATAAAAGAAAAACTTACTGTGAAGAAAAGTATAAAAATCTGGAAGCAGAGAATGTCCGAGTGTATTGGGTTAGCTGCGCTGTGATTGGCTTATCCGTGTTGAGGGCGGTGGCTTAGCCTTGTTGTGTGGCTGAGCCTTTTCATAAATGCAAGAAATATTTTAATTTACAGAGATTCATAATTCAATTTACAGCTATGACATAAAGGTTCATATAGGCTATATACAGGTAAAATGCATTGAATTATGTAGAATAAAACATTTTAAAGCAATGCACTGAGTTAAAAGGGGAAGCAGTGGTATTTGTGGTCAAACCTGAATTTCTGCTGTGAATTTTCAGTCATTTGAATGAAAATAGATTCTGGTTCTTTGTCTTTAATCATCTCAAGCAACATTTTGGGTAAGTTTGACTCACCAGAGAAAATGGAAAAGACATTTACAAAGTGACGGTAAGTTAAGATGAGGAATGATTCTGTGTTTATAGCTAGGCATGAATGTTGTAGTAGCCTACATCATTTGGGAGAACATATATATTGTTAACAATGTGTTGCTTTACAAAATTAGCAGTTTTGCTAGCCATTTGTCTTGTGTGAGGCACACATGCCCTCACAATATTGACAAAATGCCTTTTTTCTCCTGAGACTGAGAACTCTAATTTATACATCAACCCCTTACTGGCAGGGGCGTAGGCAGAAATTTAATTTTGGGTGGGCCAGTGAAAATGTGATAGCTGGGCCTAATAGTTTTTCATAGAGAAAAATGACTTCAATAATAATTAACCTTAGAAAGTAGTAAAAATAATAGACAAACTGCAAAACCAGTATTTTGTAATCGGGACCCAATCATCACGTTCAGCCAGCAGAAGCTCTATACAGGAAGGGCTGGATAAACCAGTAGACAATAACCTGTCTATTTATTCAGTCGGGTACTGTCAGTCTCGTGTATTTGGTATGCCAGTCTCTCGGGATTTCCCGGAATGCGCGAGTCCTCTTCGGGATTCGGCATGCGAGTCCTTGGGATTCGGAATGCAGGCCTCGGGATTCGGTATGCGAGGCCTCGGGATTTGGTATGTGAGTCCTCGGGATTCGGTATGGAGTCCTTGGGATTCGGTATGCAGTCCTCGGGATTCGGTATGCGAGGCCTCGGGATCTGGTACGCCAGTCCTGAGGGATTCGGTACGCGAGTCCTCGGGATTCGGTACGCGAGTCCTCTGGATTCGGTGCGCGAGTCTCTCGGGATTCGGTACGCGAGTCCTCGGGATTCGGTACGCGAGTCCTCGGGATTCGGTACGTCGAGTCCTCGGGATTCGGTGCGCGAGTCCTCTGGATTCGGTACGCGAGTCCTCGGGATTCGGTGCGCGAGTCTCTCGGGATTCGGTGCGCGAGTCCTCGGGATTCGGTACCGCGAGTCCTCGGGATTCGGTACCCGAGTCCTCGGGATTCGGTACCCGAGTCCTTCGGGATTCGGTACCCGAGTCCTCTGGGGTCCGTTTGAGCCATTGTCTTTTGGAACAGATTGGTTTGGTCTTGCAGCAGTAATAGTGACAATACAACTGACTCAAATCAGTGTTCAGTAAACCAAAATAGTATTTATGTGCATAGAAATAAAGAGTAATCATAATACACTACGTCTTTCTCTCTTTATTTTTCAGTGTGTATATTTTTATTCTTTTTGTCTGCTTGCTGTCTGAGTCCTTTGACACTATGACCTAAGACAAGCTATCTACACTGCCACTGGGTAAAACTTGAATAAGGCAAAGAAAAGAGTTGAGCAACTGTTTTTAGGTTCTTGTGCTCAAGGCTGTTGTGTTTCAGTTGGCATAGAAACAAGAGCATTTATAAGCTAACTGTAAGATCCCACTGGATGAGACCCTAGAAGTCATTCTTGGTCTCTGCAGGGCAAGGGCTGCTGGGAGTTGAAGTTCTTAGGGTCATCTGTGTTTACTGGGTATGACGGTCTTGCCTTAAAGGCTATTAAAATCTCTGAAAGGAAAAGAACTCTGTAACATCAACAAAAAAGAGTTTTGTTACATACACTTTCCTTTGTGAAACTGTTAATTCTCTATGTCTGACATGAAAAGAAAATGTATTTAAATATTTTGCCTGTGATCCTAATGGTATTCGATGGTTCTGCATTCTTTGGGAGGAAATCTTGATCAAGATCCACATAGACCCTGAGGGAAATGATGAAAGTGGTCAACTCACCTCTTCACACTTCTGTCTTTCTCATTATCTCTTTTTCCCTGCTCTGGAACCTATTACTCTGACCTTTTGATGTATCACACATTAGAAAACAGTACTGATCAGAGATCGGGCCTAATGGGAGAGATTGTGGGTTAATCTGTGGAAGCATGTGGGAGATACAGGATTTCTCATGATCGTGAGAAAATGAGCTGAGAGAGAGGGAATATTGATTGATTTTGCTAATAAGAGAATTTTTTTTTTGCCAGGCTGTTTAGGAAATGAATTAATCTAATGTAGAATAGCCATGTTCAACACCGACACACACTCAGGGCTGCATTTCCCAGAACCATTGTAAGCCTAAATTGATCCGTAGAGCAATTGCCACCAATGGTCTCTATGATCAATTTATTCTCAAGATGCTTTTGGGAAATGCAGTGCAGGTCAGTTAACAGTTCCTGTGTCGACAAAAAAAAAAAAGGTGGAAACAGTGCAGTCCCCTTTTTTTTTGCGTTATGCTCTTGTTATACAGTGGTTCAGAGTAGACAGAGTCTTCAAACTTTACATTAAATATAAACATATACGAATCATAACGAATGAATGATTTAAATGTTGCAAATGTTAAAAATAAAATAATATTTTAATTTAATATTACATATATTTTATTACTATTAAATATCAAATGTATTTAACTATCAAATACACTCTTGGCGCTGTTGATCATTATCGACTCTTGCACGCAGCTGCAGAGAAAGATAAGTGTGACTTGTTTTCTGAAAACAGGGAGGAGTTTAAAACAGTTTCGCTTTTCAGAAAGCAAAAGTAAACTGATCTTTCTCTGCACGTGCGTTCAAGAGACGGTGAGTGTCAAAATACAGGTATGAACTCAAAGACATTA